>NDGN011505362.1:2259-26593 GCA_002564285.1 Tympanoctomys barrerae
GCACCTACTTAGAACAAGCTAAGCTAAGCAAAGCACAGGGACCACGGTTCAATCCCACAGCACTACATGCCAGCCAGCGCCCCCCCCCCGTGGGCTGAGCTGGCCACACACACACAAAATAAATAAATAAATTTTTTTTTAAAAAAACAACAACCCGTAAATACAGACGAGGATACTGACAGTTTCAGCCCTTTTCTTTACCAAATGGGATCCTATTGGAGAACTTTATTTTGCCTACTTGTGCGTTCTTTATTTAGCCAAAAGTTGATAATAAAATACTATTCCCTTGTTTGCATGCTGTGCAGGTTGATTTATAAAGCACTGCTGCATATTGGAGCACGTGTCCACAGCACGCAAGAACCCGCACAGCGACCCGTTCGCGTAGGCCTGATGTTACTCTCCCTGTGCACGTGGAAGCACTTAACTTGCTCTAGAGACAGGACCAGGACCGCAAAGTCGTGGGCACTGAAGCCCGTTCACTGACACACTGGTTGTAAGAGCAGAAGATCAGAGTCATGGTGGCCGACAAGGAAGCTCCTGAGATGAAGCCTGGCGCACACTTGGAGCGAACAAGGCTGATGGGAAAAGTGAGGTGCAAGTCGCAGGTGGGTCTGGGGATTGCTGTGACGTCGGCAAGAAAGACAACGCATGGCGCATCTCCTGGGCATGTTTTGGCTGTGTCTGGGAGGGTGACCAAACACGGGGCTCTAGGGCGCCTCCTAGGGGGAACTCTGAGGCTGGGCACGTTAGTCAGGAGAGGCCCGGCCGCGCCGCAGTAACAAACAGCGCCGCGGTCTCCTTCCACCGACTCCAGATGGTCACAGCTCGGCAGCGTCCCCCGCTCCACAGCGCCCCAGTATCAAGGCTGATGGAGCATCTTCCTCTCCAGTCTTGCTGGCACCAGGCCTGGAGGTCTGCAGAGCACACATGGCTGCTCCAGCCCGCTGGCAGCACGTCACTTCTGCTCCTGTGCTGTTGGCCAGTGCTTGCCACGTGACCTCCTCAGCCACAGCGGAGCCAGAAAGAGTGGATCCGTTGGTGCCCGGGAGCCTGGGAGCCGAATGGAATGACTCAGCCTGGGCCAGACGTAAGCTCGTGTGTGTGTGTGTGTGCGCGCGCGTGTGTGTGTGTGTGTGTGTGTGTGTGTGTGTGTTACTGAGGACTGAGCCCAGGGATGTTTACCACTGAAACTTCAGCCCCTTTTATTTTTTTATTTTGAGACAGAGGCTAAGTTTCCTAGACTGGGCTTGAACTTATGATCTTCCTGCCTCAGCCTAGTAGGTCCCATCATGCCCAACTCTGTAAACTCCTGGCAACTTGCAGATGGGAGTCCCACCAGGCAGCGGAGGAACAGGTCTCTGCGGGCTGTGGGCTGCAGGGAAAACACACTGCAGGGGCTTGGCTTGCCCCAAGCACGTAACTAGCACCCACTGTGTGGGAGGGATGTGGACAAGGGACCTGCAGGCCCAGGGACTTGAGTTCAAATCCCGCCTTCCCTGGTGAGTTGGTTCTGCCTCTCCTGGAGCATGGGCCGCAGATGCCCGACGTCAGCTTTCCAGAGGGCTCACAGTGGGCACAAGTGGAGACAGATCCTCCCAGGCGGAATGGAGCATCCAGGAGCCCAGAATCCCTGAGTCCTCCGCCTGCTTCCTCCCCGTGGAGCGCTCTGCGTCCTGCTTCCCAGAGCGCTGTCCGCATCCAGGTCAGGTCACACGGGGTTTCCCATGCAGCGCTCAGGGGCGAACGAGGGGAACCCTTTGCACCTCCACCAAGCACAGAGCTGATGCTCAGGCCTGACCGAGATGAGGCGGAGGTGCAGAGCAGGCGGGGAAGGGGCGCCCGCGCCCAGGATCTTCCACTTGGATTAGCGGCAATTTCCTGAGCTCCTGGCTTCCCAAATGAGGTCAGAGGTCTGCGCCCAATGCGGCCATTAATCTCCAGCGGGCAGAGCCGAGCGCAGGTGTGAAGGGCTGTGAGGTATTTCTGGGCAACTGGGGGCTGCACAGTGTCAAGAAGCACAGCAGCCGCTTCCTCATCAGCGCCCCAGAGTGTTATCTTAGGCAGCAGAACAGGGAGTCTCAACACAGCTTTGCGGAGAGTGTACTGCCCAGGCCAGGGTTTCCCTGTGACAGTTGGGACAGTTAGAAAAAACCAACGTGCTGTGCTTAGCAAGAGGCCCGGCCTTGGGCGGGCCCTGTGCCGGGTCGGCAGATATTGCCCATGCGCCACTGGAGTGCAGGAGGCAGGCCTCACATGGAGCTGCAGTGCGAGGGACACCGGGCCCCCTGCTGTGGACACCTGGCAACCCCGCCCAACAGGTAAAATCGCATCCCCAGGAAAATTCAGTGACAAGCACTGAACCTGATCTCACAGGATATCGCCTGCCTTGCAACACCGTCGTGTGGCCCAGAGCTCCAGGGTGCCCGCTGCCTGCTGCCGGCCCCAGATCTGCAAGGGTGACCCTTGGAACTGAGGTGGACAGCGGGCAGAGGTGGGTGTGGGGTGTTGTGTCAGGAGGGTGCAGGGTAAGGAGCGCGAGTCCCCCGCACACGCAGGAGACCGCTGGAGTGCGGCTTGCAGCGAGCTCCTTCTTTGCTCCAGTGAACACATCTGGGGACCTACTGTGTGCAGGACGGAAGTTACATTTTTACAAAATAGCAAGTGGTGGCTGAGATCCCTGCACTTTTATTCTTTAGCACAAAATGAGCATAAACCAGAGCCCACATGGCATTTCCAGGACGCTGACAGGGTCTGGGTTCTTTTCAGCCTCCCCAGCATGTGGTCCTCTTTCTCATGGTCCGAGATCGCTGCCTCAGCTCCAGCCCTCACCAAGTTTCCAACAGCAGGAGAGAAATAGAGAAAAATATTCACAACTTCCCCCTTTGAAAAGACAAGCGAAAGCCTTTATTTTCTCAGCACAGTTCTGATTAACAGAAAAATTGAGGCTACGGAGGAGGGTGCTCCTGTAGAGCCTCTGGCAAAGACACACCCAGCTCCTGTCCACGCTTGCCCGCCTGGGCCTTGCTGGTGTCTGCCGACACCAAAGCGAGGACGTGCAACCTGATGCGGAGAGTGACCTGTCTCAGCCTTAGAGGACCAGGGGAAGAAAGGTAACTCGGGGAAAGGGCTGCTGGAGGGGCACCGAGCAGCGCCCAGCTGCCCATGGACAGGCAGGGGCCAAGGGGAGAGTGACCGCCCAGCTGCAGCACAAAATGCCAAGGTCTGCGCTGCTGCTGCCCAGCCACACCCTGCGACAGCTGCGCATGTACAGCACGGGTCCCCAGAGATGTGGCCGCCAGCCTCTGGAGTCCTCCTCTGGCCTTCAGGGACCTGTGGCTCTCCAACACTGCCGCGGGAGGCAGAGAGAAGCAGTTGCCTCAATGTAGTGGTTGACAGCCCGGACAGTGTTTGCTCCAAGGCAGGCACTGTGGCTGGCGGTGGCACCCCGGGTGTGGGCGCCCTGCTGTCTGTGGCAGACACCTTCGGAGCCACTTGGACCTGATGCCCTTGCCCCAGCCTCCTTTCCCCCACCCACAGGCCTGGCTCTGCAAGCGTCTTGTGGGCGTCTGCGCTGGGCATGGTCACCCCATTCTGGGCTGTTTCCATGTCCACATGGACAGGCCAGAGAGGAGCAGCTGTCCCCAGGTGAGTGTTAGGGCAGGGGCCCCTGCAGCCAAAGGTCCCGATCCCAGAGCTGCACGAGACTTGCTCCTCACTCCCATCATGGTCCCAGGCAGCCTGCCTGGTGGGCAAAGTTGCTGTAGTCCCACAGGACCCAGGACCCCCATTCTAGAGTCTCAGGGTCATTCTCAGATCTATGTCCCACCTGTGGAGAGAGGTCAGCTCTGTGTCAAACCTGGAGAAAAGAAGAAATCGCAGCAGGTGCTGGAGAAGTTTCAGGGTTAGAGCGCCCCAGCCCTGCACTGTGGGCCAGAACAGGGTCGCTGTCCTGACTGTGGTGCCGTTGGGCTTGGCAGCACCACACAGCACCTCCCAGGGGGTCCGGGCAGCGCCAGAATGGAGTCCAGTGGCTGGGGCGGGGCCATGGGGAATGTGGGGACCCCTCCACATGCTACAGGCTTTGGGTCACACCAAGGGGGGTGCCAGCTGTCCCCACCCTGGGAGTCTAGCCTGCAGTTTGCAGGAGCCGGGGAGTGCAGGTAGACAGGCCTCTGCAGAGCCCAGCAGGCATGAGGGGAGGCCCTTACAAATTGCTGTGAGCCCTGAAAGCTCCAGCGATCTGGGGGATTAGGAGGAGCGGGGAGCCATGCTGGGACAACCAGGGCACATGTATTTACATTTGCTGAAGGCTTGTCTGGGTGAGGGATGGTGGGGCCACCCCAGGACCAGGACTGTGGCAGCCGTGTTGCAGCCAGCACCGGGCCTCCCAGGGCAAGCGCTGTGCATGGCACATGTCAAGCCTGGCGGTTGTGCCCCAGGTGTGGGCTCTGGGCTGGCTCCAGCAGCACCTGTGGCAGACACCTTTGTGAGCTCCTCAGACCCCCTCACGCCCTTATCCCAGCCTCCCCTCCCCAACCCCGAGCCTGGCTCTCTCTGCAGGTACCTTGTGGGCGTCCCTGCTGGACATGGTCACTCTTTCTGGGCTTTGTTTCCATGGCTGCAGTGGACACCGAGGGACTTGTGCAATGCCCACTCACACAACTAGGCAGACAGGACAGAGTGGGGGAAGAGTGGCAGGGGCCGCGGGTCAAGGGCACCTTTTCTCCCGGAACAGACCACCCTGAGGGCAGCTGTGGTTTTCCGGATCTTGTGGAATAGACCCCGAGTCCTGTAGTCCATTCTGACTTGTGGGTGGCCCTCCCAGCTCCCCTGCTCTGCCCAGCCCCCAGCTCCACCAAGGTCGGGGCACACACTTGCTCACACACACCCCTTGCACAAACGCTCCTGCATGCACTGAGATGGCAAGTGCCTGGCTTCCCGGGGTCCTGCTCGGCAGGGCCCACAGATGGTCTGCCTCAGCCCTGGAATTCCCGTTTATGGAGCTTTGTGGTTGAGACGGAGAAATCCTTTTCCTTTTCCTCCGTGCCCACAGCCAACCCCATTTCCCATACTCCTTTGCAGTTGGGGCAGCCAGTGACTGCACCGTGACTGGTGAAATGTGACAGGCTTCTGTGGTCCTCTTTCCCCGTTGCGTTCCTCCCCATCGCCTTTCTGGAGCCTGTGTTCCACGGGGTCCTAGGCTGAGGCAGGAAGGCCCTGGGAGCCCCCGACCCCTGGAGCACACCCTCGGGCCTGCCTCACACCGCAGTGTGACCCTCACAGGAAAAGCCTTCTCAGCACCCTGGTGCACAGAGATGGAAAGGAGGGTACACAGGGGAGGACGCCCAGAGGCTGCAGGGTCTGAAGCCCGCGGGAGCGCGGAAGTCTGGCAGCCCTGCTTTTCACGAGGACGGGACTGGTGCGGTGTGGCTTGGCTCCTGGAGCGCCCCCGCTGCTGCACACACTCCAGTCTCCCTGTGCTTCCAGGCCAGCCTTTCCCTGCGGCAAGACCTCACCAGGCCGTCTGCAGACAGCCCTTGGAGTGCCCTGGGTGGCCACCTGCAGGGTTACAATTCTCTCCTTTCCGGAGCTTTCTCTCGGTCTCTCCGGTCTCTCCGGAGTATCCATGTCCCTTCTCTGCTTCCACCCCTCAGGGCCCACGTGACCCCTGCCCTTGGGGCCAGTCCCCAGGGAAGTGGGGAAGCACGTGGTTTCCTAGGACAGCAATGAGGGTGTGAGTGGGCAGGCAGGTGGGCCCCAGGAGGCCGCCGCTCCCCCAGTATCCAGGTGGACTCTCCTCCGCCCCACCTGGTCCTGGACAGCGCCTCCCATGAGGTTCAGGCTCTGAACTCCCTCCAGCCTCACTGGGCTGACTGGAAGCCCCGTGAAGGCTGGTGAGGGCAGATCACCACCACCGCCAGGCAGGGAGGAGAAGGCACAGGGCTGGGCTGGGGCGGGGCAGGACACAAAGTATCTCACGGAGAAACAAAGAGAAGGAAGCCTTGGCTTGGGAAGAATTTGAGGAGACCTGGACTCCTCCCACATGGCCCTCGGTACTCACCAGCCCACCTGGGGTCCCTCTTCAGCCCACCTGGGGTCCCTCTTCGTCTCCAGCCACTCATTCACTCCTCTACCCTTTCTTGCATCATCTTCCCTTTCCCTCTACCGTGGAGCCACCCTTGCAGCCACCTGTGTCCTTCTAGCTCTGTCTGTCCTCCCAGCCTCCCATCCGTCTATCCACCCACACACCCTTCCTGCCTTCCTTCCTTCCTTCCTTCCTTCCTTCCTTCCTTCCTTCCTGCCTTCCTGCCTTCCTGCCTTCCTGCCTTCCTTCCTGCCTTCCTCCTTTCTTTCCTTCCTTCCATCCGACAAGCCTTCTTTCAGCCATACACTTAGCTCTCTACCCGTCCTATTTTCTTCCACTTAACACTCCATTCACTGACACAGCCCTGCACCCATCTTTTCTCCCTGTCGTCTGTCTATCTATCTGTCCTTTTACTCACCCACCCACACACCCATCCATGCATCCTTCCCTCCATCCATTCATCTTCCTTCTATCCATGCACCTAGGGCCATGACGGGCATTTCCTGTCTCAGCCTCCCTGAGAGAGCCTCAGTCTGCCTTGGCTCTGGGCTCCGCAGCGTAAGAAGCGCAAGCAGGCTAGCAGGCGGCCTCAGGCCTGTGCTCAGATTCAGTGCTCTCCCGCCATCCTCACCACGAGCCCTCAGTGATTCCTCTCAGTGTGGCGCTGCACAGAGGAGAAACTGAGGCTCAGAGCAGCGAGGAGCCTGCCCCAGGCCACAGAGAGCCAGGCCCGCTGGGCCTGGAAGGACTGGCCATTTCCCTGCCAGTGTGTCCCCCTGCAGGGGCCACATCAAAACCTTCGTTATTGGTGCTGATCAGAGCGGGAAAGCTACAGCGGGTGGTGGGTGCTGAGAAGGAAAGGGGGAGCTGAAGGAGCAGGAGAGTGGGGTGGAGGGTGCCTAAGTAGAGTGGTCTCTCCTCCCCTCCCTCCCCAGGAGCTCAGACCTGGAGCAGGCAGTGAGGAGGCTGGGTGGGGCCTGCAGCCGCAGGGGCGAAGGCCCTCAGACAGGGTGAGCAGCAGGCTGGAGACGCAGCAAGGAGCACTGGGGAGGCTGGACCAGGGCCGCACAGAGGGAGCCCGCCCCAGAGGGGGCCTCACAGCCTCTGAGTGAGGGCCCTGTGCGCCAAGGGGGTGGGAGCATTGGTGACGCTGCCTGCATTGCAGAGAGCGGGCTCGGGGGTCAGGAGAGGACCCGGAGCCCACGGGGGCCTGGCAGCACTTCAGGGGAGCAAGCCTTGTGGGCCACGGTGCTGCGGGATGAGCTGAGTCCTGCACCCAAAAACACTGGGGCTGAAGTCCTCACCGGTGCTCAGAGCCTGGCCCGGTGTGGAGGGTGTGCGCAAGCCTGTCAGCCCAGCACCCTGAGCCAAGCGGTCCGGTGGGGCTGGCTGTGGATGACAGAAGGGTCACTGCCACTCGGCGACCCCATCCTGGGAACCCACCCTGCAGGGGCCTGGACTGTCACATCCTATGACACTGGGGAGCTACTGGCTGCACAGAGAAGGGACGCACGGCCCAAGTGCTGAACACAGGGCCCACAGGCATCCTCAGGGGAGCCTGCAGCCGGCCTGGCCAGCAGGAGGGTGAGGGCAAAGCTGTACCCTGAGCTTACGTGGAGCAGAGCCACCCACTCTCCAGGAAGTGGCACAGCCAGGCTCCTCCCCACTCGGTCCCTCGAGCCATCCTGGGGGACCTCGCGTGTGACCGGCCTGAGTGGGGTTTTCCTTCCTCAGCAAGGCCTGTGAGGGCCGGGCCAGGCCTTCATGGTGCTGCCGCCACTACTGAGGGCTTAGGGGGAAACGCACACAGGGGCCAAGGCCCTCCTCCTCCTCCTGGGCTCCAGCGAATCCCAGACTCATCAGGCTGAGGAGAAGGACGGCTGTGAGTCTGAGGCCAGTCTGGCTTCACAGTGAGCTCAAGCAGCCCGCACTGCACAGCGAGACCCTGTCTCAACAAAACATGCAAAGCCACAGTCAGACTCGGCCCCAGCTGAGTGAGAACAGCTCCCCCTACCCCCAGCACGCTAACGCGAAGGGGAGGGCAGGCGTGCGGCCGGGCCTGCGCAAGGCAGTGGTGGCTCCCGGGCCCCACTTCGGCGCTGCCGCCCCCACCCATTGGCACCAGGGGTGCCTGGTGCAAGGACCCCTCATGCAGGCACCTGGATCTGGGGACATAGGCAGCTTAGGCCGGAAAAAAGGCCCCGCCTTACCCAGCACTGAGCCCAGGGGTGCAGTGCACACGGCCACAGCAGTGCCTGAGCCTCAAGGGTGTGGGGAGGCTGGGAGAGACCTGACCACGGCAGGTTTTCCACGGCGCCCATTGATCAGGCCAAAGTTTTACCAGTAATGGAGCAGGTATGCCACTCCCAGGTGTCAAAGGGAAGTCCAGGCAGCACACCTGGGGACAGCTGCCTTCCCACACTTGTGGAGGCCCAAGTGCTCATCAACAGCTGAACATGGGGCCGGTGAGATAGCGCAGTAGAATAAGTGCTTGCCTGGCAAGCACAAGGTCCTGAGTTCAATCCCTGGTACTGAAAAAAAAAAAAAACAGCTGAACATAGTATGTAGCACCTAGACACACAGGGGAGTATTACACAGCCATGAAGAAGAATGCAATGCTATGATCGGCAGGAACATGGATGGATCTGGACACCCTGGTGTTGAGCGAAATAGACATAACTGAGAAAGGTAAATCTCGAGTGTTGTCCCTCAGACGTGGGACCTAAAGAAGATGGGGCGAAAGCTGAGGGAGACAATTACCAAACAAGAGAAGGGATCGCGTGCTGGGTCTGAGGGGGAGGAGCAGGGGATGGGAGTAAGCGGAATGTGTTTTACGTATTGAAGACCCCCCAACTGTGAAGCTAGGACCGGGGTGAGGTGAGTGGATGCCTGGGTGACTGGGAACGTTAGCTGCACACAGTCTGCCAAACCCAGTCATCAGTGTGGCCAGTAAAAGGGTGGGGAAAAGATGAGAACATCCCATCAGGGCTAATAGGGCAGAGGAAGAGAAAAGACTAAAACACACAAATAAATTTTAAAGATAAAGATGACAAAAACCAGGCAAAGTGGCACACGCCTGTGACCCCAGCACGCCGCAGCCTGAGGCAGGCAGATGCCAGGACAACTTAGCGACTTAGTGAGAGCTTGTTTCAAGATTTAAAAACTTTTCTAATTCCAGGGAGGTTGCTCAGTGCAAAGGGCCTGGGGTTTAACTCCTGCCCCTGAGAGAAAAGAAAACCCCACCTCTGTGGCCACGTTGACTGCGTGCGGGCCACAGAGCCGCAGCCATCGGGGTGGGCACGGTGGCTGGGCCTCGACGGGTAGTGACCCTGGGTCCTGGGCTGGAGCAGATGGCCACCGCCGCCCTGCAAGCCATCCTGGCCGGCTTATCTCAGGCTCCTAACGGGAAAGGGAGGTATTTACAAGGGGAGAAGCCCGAGCCAGGCTGGCCGCCAGCCAGCTCACATCCTCTGCAGAAGCCTAAGGCTTTTTTCAGACTTCCATGTTCTGTTGGGCTGGAGAAACGCGTTTCTGACACAGGAAAAGCAAGTACAAGTGAAAACGCCGATCCTGACAGCAGGCTTCGTGCGGCTTGGATGGGAAGAGGGGGACGCGGCCCCCCGTGCTCCCAGAGGCCAGGGAGGGTCGGCCCTGGACAGGCTGGCGCTGCACTGCAGACTTGGGGGCCCTGAGCGCAGTGGGATGCCGGGGGGTCAGTGTGCCCCCCAAGCAGCCGTGTCAGGCGGATTTGTAGCCTGTACTCTCACCAGTGTGTGTGTGTGTGTGTGTGTGTGTGTGTGTGTGTGTCGGGGGGGGGAGGCTTGTAGACCTGGGAAAAAATTTTTAAATTAAGGACTACTAAAAAGAGTCCTATCCCTTGATTCCATTAAGTCTCACCCCGTATAGAAATGAGCAGACCAGAAAGATGAGGGGTGTTTGTGCCGGTGGCCCCACAGGGAGAGGAGGGCAGCCTGGGCCCCCCCACCGCCCCAGGAGGGATGGGTGCAGGGCCTTCAAACAGGAAGCGCAGGGACCAGACTGTGCTTGTGACACAATGAGAGCAAGCGTCCCATTAGATGGGAACACTGAAACACTCTGAGGACGAGATGGGGATGCACCTCCAGGCCACAGTGCTGGTGGAAGAAGTCAGAGTTGCCAGCTTGAATACTACGTTCTGTCTCTCTCTGTGTCTCTGTCTCTGTCTCCCCCCTTTCTCTCTCCCTCTCTCTCTCTCTCTCTCTGACATAGGGCTTAGCTATACAGTTCAGGCTGGCCTTGAACTCACTTTGTAGCCCGTAGCCCAGGCTGGACTTGAAATTACAGTGATCCTCCTGTGTCAGGCTCTGAGTGCTGGGATGACAGGGTGGCGCCACCATGCCTGGGCTTGTCTGAGAAACCCAAAGTATAAATAAAAAGCAAAATAAAAACTAGAGAAGAGTAAGACAGGAGACAGATCTTTTGCAAAAGGGAAGGAGGGACAAAAAGGGAAGGGCGGTGGAAAGCACTCAGATGTGTGCTGCCCCTTTGCTGGCTCCCAACAGGGAGGTTTTGCAGGTGAGGGCTGCAAAACACAAATCAACCAAACAAAAATGAAAACAGAGATGTTGGGAAGATGCACAGAAAAGCCTCGTGGGTGAAGCAGCATCGTCAGGCATCAACTGTGTCCAGTGTGGAGAGCTGCTGATGGGTACACCGTCTCCTAGGGCTTTAAGCACACGGCACAAGTTAAATAAAGCAGAGCCCCTGCCAAGGAGCTCAGCTGGGGGAGGCTGAGGAGGGACCAGGCTGGGTGCAGGGCACCCTCCTCCGCAGGCAGGGATGCGCCTTGCCCTGTCCCAAGCTGTTGTCACCTGGCCCTGGTCCCTGGGAGCCGCAGCTCTGGAGCTGAGGGCCTGGACTCGGCCTTGGCTTGGCGCCAGCCTCCTGCCCACCGCTCTCCCCAGGACAGGTCAGCCATGTGTGCCCTGCTGCCCGAGGCCCCACGGTGCCACTCCACTGTTGCACAGCCCTCTTTCTCGCAGCTGGGGTCCACTCGCCTGGCTGCAAGGCTTGATGTCAAGGACCCCCAAGCGTCTTGAAGTCCCATCCCACTGTCCCCATCCCTGCCCTCAGGGGGCTGCATGACACAGGAGCCATGGGTGAGCATAGTTGCACTGTCCTTGAGCAGCTCCAGTGGCCTGAGATGGCTCAAGCAGCTGCTGGACAGTGTGACCCCTGCGCGGGGATGCCACAGCCCCCCTGGACTCTTGGCTGTGTGCCAGCTCTCAGCCCCACCCTCAGCACTGGCGCTGGATGCCTATAGACTCCGAGGCCCTCACCTTCCTGTTTACCCCGCGGCACCCACAGGAAGTGCCTCATGGGCGGGGGGCGCAGCTCCCAGGAGGGATGTGGAAGTGGCGTCCTTTCAGAGCCGTGGACCCTCCCCCACAGCTGCCTCCCGGATCTTCGTCCTCCAGGGATGGGCTGTGGGGCATGGGACTGTCCCAGGAATTTCCTGAGGGTGACATCAGCTGAAGTCTGCTCCTCTGCCCATGTGCTCCTGCTCTAAAGTGTTCAGCGAGCACACAGTCTGTGTCCCAGGTTCCCACAGTCGGGGAGACCAGGCTTTGGGGAGTGCTTTCCCAGCTAGCTAGTGCTGTGTAACGAGTCTGCCCAAATCCAGTGCCTCAGAGCAACATCACTATTTCTGATGCTCTTGTGCTGGGGTGGCTCTAACCGATCCACACTTGAGAGCACTGAACAGCAGAAATGTGTCCTCACGGTTTAGGAGCCACAGCTTAGGGTCAGTGTCGCAGGGCTGGCTCCTGTGGCCACAGGAAGAAGCTGCCTGGATTCTCCTGGCTTCTAGTGTTGCCCCAGGCTTCAGTGCTCCATGGCTCCCAGATGCACCCCCTGCCTCTGCCTCTGCCTTTACATGGGGCCTCCCTGTGTCTGCCCAGCTGTCCTGCTCTTAGAAGAACGCCAGTCATGCTGGGCTAGGGTCACCCTTGACCTCATTTAACTGGAGCCTCTGAAAGGCCCTCTTGTGAGTAAGGTCATGTTCTGGGGTCCTGGAGTGGCCCTGGCAAGCCTATCTTGGAAGGTACAATGCATGGGTCTCCCCTGGGCTGCGGTAGGGTCAGGAAGGGCTCCTGCTGTGTCTCTGGCTCAGTCTCACAGTAGCCACAGACATACAGAGGCTGAAAACAGAGTGGGCTGAGGGCTGGGCGCTGCGGCCCACACCTGCAGCCCCAGCACTCTGGGAGGCTGACGCAAGAGGATTCAAAGCTTGAGCCCAGCCTGGGCAACTTAGGGGCTTGGTGAGGCCCTGTCCCAAAATGTAAAGCGGCTGGGGGCTAGGGATAGGGGTCAGGGCAAAGGTCCTGGGTTCAATCCCAGTGTTACATAAAGGGAGGAGGAGGGCTGGGGTGCAGCTGCAGCCTTGGTGCCGGCTGAGGTGCCCCCACCCTGGGCTTTCAGGCCATCTGTGTCAGGCCTCCCTGCAATACGGCAGCTTCTGTGTCCTCTCAAGGCGCCTCCCAACAGCAGAGAGTGGACAGAGCCAGAGCCCAGGGAGCAGTGCAAGCTGCCTGCCTCCTGCCGGGATCCCCAGAAGTCACATGTGCCCCTCCCTGTCACCACCCTCTGGCAGTTGAAGCAGTCCTGACCAGTGCTGAGCCCCAGGGCATGGGGACAAGGGCAGTCCTGCTAACGAGTGGATGTGAAACACCACCACGGCCGGCCAGCGGCCAGCGTGGAGAAGCGCACGGGGCCACAGGAGTGACGCTGCAGGGACAGCCTCTGTGCTCCCACAGGGACCCTCTGCAGGAAAGGGAAGCAGCCCTGCACAGGGCAAAGAGCCCTCCATAGGAAGCCACTCCTCTTGCAAGGGGCAGGGCTGCCCCAGCCGCCTCTGCACAAGTTCGGTCCCTGCCTCCCTCAGAGTCCTGGGGACCACAGCAGCATGTGTTCCTCCAGGCTGAGGGGCAACTGCCGGCCCACTCAGGGTCTCAGCCCCCCCCCCAGCACCTTTCCGGCAGACGAGTTCTGAAGCAGACTCTTCACTAGTGTAAACCACAGCTGGGTCCCTCCAGAGCAATGTGCGGGGCTGGGTCGCCTCGCAGCTCAGCTACTGGCCGCTGTGTAGCAGAAGCAGCCACAGATAGGATGAGGGTGACCGCCAGGCTGCGCTCCGATAAAACTTTATTTTCCAAGCAAGTGTCAGGCCATAGACCTTGAGTGGTTTGCCAAGTCCTGGTCCGGCGTCTGCCCCTCCCTCTGTGGGACACTGGATGAGGATACCAGCCGCTCTGAATCTGCTTCCTTTCTTGTAATACTGTAGATATAGTGAGCGCATTTGCCTGGTCTGGAGGCAGCCGCACGCCAGCAGAGTCCCGAGTGGGGCGGGACGCCGCGTGCCGGGACCGCGCGTGTCCTCTGGTGTCCCTCTGTAGACTCCAGGGTTCCACCGAAGGCTCTGCCCTGACGACCTGATCTAATCCCCACGCCCCCAAAGGCCGGCCTCCTGCCCCAGTCCCAGTCCGATCAAGCTTCCTCCTCGCAGCCCCCAGCGGTAGTGATCCTGGGAGACAGCCCACTGTGAGCCAGTCTCCACAGTTCCCCCTCTGCCACACAGAGTCAGAATGGTGCCTTTGTCCCTCAGGATGGACAGAACAGGTAGGACATGCGGGTGCACACGGGAAGGTTGCAGACCAGCTATTATGATTTGTGTCTAGTTGTCTCCCCAGAGCCTCATGTAAGTGGGGCAGACCCAGCTGGAAAAGCAGTGAGTAGCTTGAGGGGCGGGGCCAGAGGATGGGGCGGGGCTTGAGGGGTGGGGCCAGAGGACCGGGCGGGGCTTGAGGGGCGGGGCCAGAGAGGCAAGAACCGTTCAACTGACAGCATGCACTCTGCGGATCCCCAGGCCAGTGTCCTCCCTTGGAGGTGTGGAGCAGGTCATCCTGGACACGGCGGCGCCCCAGCCTCTCCTCCAGACCTGGTAGCATGGGGTGGTGGTGTCTGTGATTTAGGCCGCCTGCGGCAGGGAGGAGATGTTTGGAGAAGACAGAGGCACTGACCCTCTCTCCTGAGCAAATAAGGCTCCAAGATCTTGCTGTGTAATTCAGGCTGCTTTAAGCTGTGAAACCTCCAGTAACTGCAACCTAAATACACCTTTCCTTCCCTAAGTTTGAGTGTTGGGTATTTGTCCCAGCAACAAGAGAAGAGTAACTGACACACCAGCCTTGGGGTTCAGGGGTTCAAGTGTTCCCCAGAGACAGCTGGTGGGCACTCGCTCACTGTGGCTACCTGCCCAGTTGAAGCCCAGCACCCTGGTGTAGGACAGGAGTGAAAACATCCCCTTATGCCATGGCAGTTAGGATCCATGGGTGTACCAGCCAGGGGGCCCGGTCACTTCCTGAGAGCCACCCCAGAAGCCACAGAAGACACCCTGCTTAGCAGCCAAGCCTTGGGAACTGGACGGAAGGGCAGTGAGTGACCCTCTACCAAGCCTGCCGGAGGTGCCAGGTTGGAGCCCCGGTCACACAAGACCCCACCACCACAGCTCTGAAACCCCAGCACCAGCCCCACAAAGGGGCCCCTGCGCCCAGGCATCGGACAGGCGGCAGAAGGGAAACCTGGAGCTGGGCACGTCCATCCCATGCCTTTACAGATAACATGCTGCACGCCACTCCACTGTTCAGCTGCACCTCCCTCCTCTGGGGTCAGAGCTGGGAAGCAGGAACAGATGCCGGCTGGCAGGGCTGATCTGCAGCCCTGGACCCCCGCTTCCTCCCCAGGCTGGTGCTTCCTCCCGTGAGTGCGTACAGACGCGCCCCTCCTGCACTATGGAAGACAGAGTCGGTGCCAAGCCCTGTGCGGAGAGAGATGGCCTCTATACAGGCGGCTGCTTTACAGCCTGGCTTTGGAAGACTTCAAAAACATGCAGCCTCCAAAATCAAAGGCTTCCTGTTGTAAATTCATGGCTACACCTCAGGTGCTGGTGGGTGCGGAGGCAAAGACTAAGATTCAGTGAAAATCAAAACGCTCTAAAAATAAGCTTGTGGGAGGATGAGTGGGCTGGGCCGGGAGGGCAGTGAGAGCTGAGAGTTTGAAGGTGTTCTATGCCTTCAGGCATTGATATTTTTATTGTTCTAAAACTTTTGGTGCTTAAAAAAATACATATTTTGAGAGGCAACGCTGCTCAGAAAACAGAACCCTGGGACAGGTATGGTGGCTGGTGGCCAGAGGCTAGGGTTTGGATCTGAAAGGCCCCCAAGGTGAGCTGATGGGCTATAGAGCTGGGGGATCACGAGGGTGTTGTGGGATTAGGAGGTGGGGCCTGATGGGGTGGTGACCTTGAATATGACCTTGGGCGGATGTCTGGTGCCCAGCTCTTCTCTCTCTGTCTCTGTCTCTCTGTCTGTCTGTCTGTTTGTCTCTCTCTCTCTCTCTTTCTCTCTCTCCCTCCCTTTCCCTCTCCTTTTCTCTCTCTCTCTCTCTCTCTCTCTCTCTCTCTCTCCCTCCCTCCCTCCGTTTCTCTCTCATTCTTCTCCCTCTCCCTCTTCCTCTCTCTCTCGGTCCTCATCACTCTGCCTTGCTCAGCTAAGAACCACAGAGCCCATGGCCACAGACCAAACCTTTCAAAGCCGTGAGCCAAGATGAACCTGTCCTTTACACCATTTTCTCAGGTGTTCGGCCACAGGATGATCAGCTGATGACCATGCCTACCGTGTGTGCTGGACCTGCTTTCCAAAGGGTGGTGCAGTGGTCAGCCTGGGCATCCAGCAGGCCTTGAGCGGAGTCTGGGTTTCTATCCCCCAGGGGTGGGCCCAGGCTGCCCTCCATCCTCAAGCGTCCTCTCCCCCTTCCACACCTGAACCCTTCTAGGAAACGTCCCTACTCCTGAGCCCAGCACAGGTGCCTGCCTGCCGTCTCTACAGGGTCGCTGGCCCCCCATTTCTGGATGGCCTGGTGTCTCCAGGTCCCCTCTTCTGATGTCCCTGCCAGCTTTGGGTATGCCTGTCCTTATTTGCCATTTAGCTGTTCTAGGGGGCCAGGAGCGCACATTCTCTGCAGCCCTGTTGCATTCCCAGCTCTAGGGAGGTCTCTTGTCCCAGTCCACAGCTCACGCTGCAGAAGCAGGAGGAAGCCACGGGCCTTCGTGCTAGGTCTCTGCTCGAGCGCTTCCTTCCTGGATGTCTGCATGCGGTGGTAGAGATTTGGTTCTGACAAACAGGCTTTGGGGAAGTGCATCTAATGCCCAGCTCTAGCGTATTAAGGACAGTTCGAATTTACCTACCAGAGTGCCGGCTTGTGTTTCCCTCTGCCAAAATCCAGACAGGACTCAAGTCCCTTCAACCCTCCTGGCTTGCAAAGGGCCAGATGTCTGGCATTGGGCACATCTGTTTGCCAAGTTAAATTTTTGGTTGTCACTCTCAGCTTTCCTGCCAGGGAGACGGGAACGAGTGGGTGGACCCGCCCAGGTGAGCCGGGCACATCAGCCAGCCCAGGCGACACGGCAGGGGGTGACAAGACCTGGCCGGCAAGACCGTCCACAGGCACACTCGACGCGCTTCCGTACACCTCGTACGTAGCGTGTTGGGGCTGCTTGCCGACTCTGATCTGCGGGGGTGGCACGCCGAAGGCTCCAGCGTCGTCTCCCAGCACCGTGAACGCAGTCGGAGAGCCGCAGAGCAGAAACAGAATTTCAGAATGATTTGCTTTACAGTCCCCTTAAGTAACATTATCTTGTTAAAGACATTAACCTCGGGCCTTTGCTGTTATATATTTACTTTTATTGTTTTTCATCCTGGGGAGCGACCCGGAGGAGCCGGTGCTCGCCGAGAACGGGGTCGCGGGTCATGAAAACAGTCGTGCTCAAGGTGGCTGCGCAGCCTGAGGAGAGCTGCCAGCTATGGAGAACAGACAGAACTCTCGGGCCGCCTTTTCAATTAAAATAATTTATGAAATCCCAAACATTCATAGCAGCTTCGTAGCCCTGCCGGCTCGACACTGCCTCGAGGAAAGGCCTCCTTTGCTTTTCTTGGGAGAACACCCTGCTCCAGGGCTTGGCTCCTGCAGGGCTGGGGCATCCCTGCTGTGGTCTGGGGGGCTCTGCAGCCGTCTGTCTCCTGTACCCCCTCCCCACAGACTGAGCCTCCTGCCCCCAGGCTAGCTCAGGAGGATTCCGTTTCCCTTGAGGGTGCTGCGAGGGCTTCTCCTCCACTGACAGACCCTGGCCTTGGGGTCTCGGCGGGCCTGGGTAGTTTCCTCCTCTGTAGATGGGGCTTCCATAGGACCAGGAGATGCTAGACCCCAGAGGAACGGGTGCTGCTGTCCTCTCTTGCGCCTGGTGCTTGGCCCTGCGGCTGGGGGTCTCGTTCTGAGACTTATCAGTTTCTTTCATGACGTGGAAGAAAAATAAGCACCAGGTACCATTTGCCAGCATCCCACCAGGCTCTTCCCACCAGCTCCTGCTGGCTTCATAGTGCCAATGTAGGTGTCAGGGCCCAGAAGAGGAGGTGACCAGAGAAACCGCGCCCAAGAGTCCTGAGTCAGCCAGGCAGAGGTGGGGTCTGCCAGGAGCAAGGTGCCCTTCCCAACCACCCCATCTTTCCTTCCCTCCCTCCTCCCTCCCTCTCTCCCTCCCCCTCCCTCCTTCCCCTCCCTCCTTCCCCTCCTCCTCTCCCCCTCCCTCCCCCTCCCTCTCTATCCCTCCCTGCTTCTCTCCCTCCTTCTCCCCTCCCTCCCTCCCTCCCTCCCTCTCTCCCTCCCTTCCTTCTGCTTGCCTCTTCCAATGAATTGTTCTTCCCAGAGCTCCTCATTTTGGGCTGAGCTGTCTGCCAGCCTTTGGGAGACACAGGTGAATGACCCAGGGATGTGTGGTTGGCTGGGAACCTGAACCCAGGAGTCCCAGCCAAATGAGGGGCGTGTTCTGATGGCACCCTTGCCTGCCCGCTTGACTTTCGGGCACCTCCCGTGAGAGCCCAGCTGTACTTTCTCCCTCCCCATGAAATCATCTTGCAAGCTTGAGAACAGACTCTCTGGTGCTAGCAGGTCTAATTAGTTTCAAACAGGGCGCATGCTTTGCCTGCCCCACGCAGGAATAATCTGGAAAACCAAATGTGCAGCCAGTTAACCCCGGGGAAGCATCTTCCTCGCAAAGCATCCTCCACACCAAGTTGTGCACTGCAACTCTCTCGGCCCTCTCCCTCCTCCCTCCTCCCTCCCCCCCTTCCTCTCCCAGCGTCCTGGACCTCAGGCTCAGCTTCCTAGGTCACTGGAATATTCCGCCTTGGAACATCGTCAGGGGTTTAGTAGCCAAGAAACCTCTAAGATACCAAAGTCTGAGTGAAGAAAGACCTCAAAATCTTGTGGGTGCTGCTCAGACCCTGCCCTGGAAGGGCGGAGTCTTCAGCTTTCCTGGAAGTCTGTGCAGTCACATCTATGAAGTATGAATAAACAGTGACTCCACTTCCCCGAGGTTAGGGGTTCGCAGAAAGGAAATAATTAAGGATGTGTGCAAGAGACTTTGCTCTGAGATGCTCCCAGTGGTGACATTTACCCAACTGCCCAGTACCAAGGGGCGGGGAGACAGCCCTGCTCCCGGGCAGTGCTTGTGTACAGGGTCCTGCTGTACCGCTGCAGGGTGTACGTGTATGTGTGTGTGTGTGTGTGTGTGTGTGTGCGGTGTGCATGCATGCACAAGTACGTGTGTGGAGAAGCGCAGATTCTTCAGTGAAGCTAGCTGATTAAACACAGATCCATCACCAGGCGACACAGAGCACCTTCTCACTCCTGTAAGATGACTCGGAAGCCATCAGAGAGATGGAACTGCGGAGGGAGAAAATGAGGTCCTCAGGTTGTGCATCCCTAAGTGGTCAGCCCAAAGTGCTCCAAAACCTGAGGCTTTTTGGTGTGGACAGGGTGTCACGGGGGACATTTCCACAGCTGACAAGTAAGGAGCAGACATGAGGTGCCTGTGGAGAGCTAGGCCCCTTCTCAAAATAGCCCACATATACAAAAATTCTGAAATCTGAAGAAGTGAGACTCCAGACTTCTGGCCAGCAGCACTTCACCCAGGGTTCCGAGGCCATGGGGGCCCTGGGGAGAAGCATAGCGTGTGCCACAGCTGCCTAGGGACATCAGAGGCAGGCGCAACGGGCACTTCAGTGTCCACAAGGCCGGCTCCGAATGGTGGCATTCCTGAAGTGTGGCCTGCTCTCCCTGGTTGCATAAGGCTTCTAATTCTCCCACTGCGAATATGTAAGAGGTGTGCTCCAGCACGAAGGGTGCTCTCCGGGAACACACAGCTGAACCTCACAGGCCCTGCGGCGCTGAGTTGGGCAGAGGGCAGGAGGATGGGCCAGGAGTCCGGGGGTTTGTGCTCAGCCCAGCGGTGCCTGCAGGGACCTCAGGGCCAGTCACCTGCCTGGCCCCAGGCCCAGCCAGCCCTGAGAGACAGGCACAATTTGGCAGTTCTGGCTCTGAGGGTCCAGGGCCTGCTGCACCTCAGCTGTGTGACAGAGCAAACGCTGGACCACTCAGGTTTTGCATTTCTGAAAACCAGGGGTGACTTGAGGACAAATGAGCACGAAGAGGCCGAGCTGGCACAGGAGCCCAGGGTCCCAAGCCCGGAGCCACAGCAGCCAGGCCGGTATCGTCTTCTAGAGGGACGCCTGGTGCATGGGATTTTCTCCATTTACTTGTTAATTTTCTGAGGTCAGGGAGACCTGGGGCTTTGCGGTTTAGCACTGTAGGTTCTTGCCTCAGCCTTACTACTTATTAAGTGTGCATCTCAGCCCCTTAGCTTGTCCTCAGTTTACCCTTCTTCCCAGTGGGTACAATCAACCTGCAGCTCCCTGGGTAGCTGCGAAGGGCAGGTGGGCAGGGTGAAGACCACTGCCTGGGTGTGAGCAGAACACTGAAACTTCAGGTGCCTATTCCAGATCTACCAGAGGGCAAAGAGGTCCTTGGACCAAGGGAAGGCAGACGGTGGCACGTGGGGCAAGCTGGCGTCTGTGGGCTGGCGGGACTGGCCAGCACGTGGCTCCAGGGTTGCTGGAGACAGCACCATGCGTTCCAAACACGCGGCCCCAAGCAGGCTTCGGGACGGGCCCAGCTCCAGCTCAGTGGACAAAGGCTCACAGTTCAGTGCTGGACCAGGCATCAAAGGCTGCAGAGCTTGCAGCTGGCAGAGAGGGCAGCACCCAGAGGTGGGCAGCACAGTGACCACAAGTCGTCACCCTCCCTGCCCTGGTCTCTCGATGCAGGAGGAGTCTTGCCCTGGGGATGGCACAGGTTCTCAGGGCAGGAGCTTCCACCTCAGGGTCAGCACCAATGCCTGACCCTTTCTGGGGACGTGGAGGCTGCGCCCCACCAGCTCTGTGACCCCACACACAGTGCTCTTCCTGCTGAGCACCTGGGGTGTCCAGTGTGGTCCTGGGGCTCCCTGTCCTGACCCCTGCTTTGTGAGCATTGGGACACAGACCCTCTAAGTGGTCAGTGCCTGCGGGAGCTGGGACACAAGAAGGAACTACCAGCCCCGGGGCCATCCGGCGGGGCTCTGCAGGCCAGGCCCAGGGCAGGTAGAGCACAGCGGGGGCCCCCGGGCCCCCGAGCACAAGAGATGAGATGCCCCCAGCTGCAGGACCACTCACCACACAGACACCAGCGCCAGGGAGGGCACTAAGGGAGCTGCCTGCCAGACCCCAGGAGTTGTGGAGTGGTGCTATTGGGGTGGGAGGTGACACAGAAAGCCACAGGGACAGGAAGTGACTCACAGGACCTGAGGGCAGCTGGCTTCCCAGCCGAGCAGTCCTAAGGTTTCTGAGCCCTATCAACCTTTTTAAGGTAGAGACAAGATTAGTTACTGGGGCTCTGGGAGCCCAAAGTTTGAAAACCCCAAGGACTGGAGGCCTAGGGAGGGATGGGTAGGAGGGGCACGGAGGGGGGCACCTTACCTGAGGTCCCTATTCCCCATCCCTCAGGGCCCCTAGGAGCAGGAACGACCACTCCACCAGCCCTGAATTGAGGCCAGGTGAGCCCTGCCCAGCTGCAAGGGCTACACTGGATCCATTGCCACCACGCAGGATGAGGTCCCCTGCTTAGGGCCACTGGCAAAGGGCAGCTGAGGTGGAGACCACCCGCCTCTGCCTCGGGCTTTGGAGGGCACCCATGAGCAGCAGGCGCCCTGCGTCCTCCTCGGACACGGTCATGGGGACACACTTAGCTGCCAAGGGGCCTCTCTTCTAGGTGACTGTGTGCCCACCACACCAGAGGCAGAGGGTGGTCCCTCGCCATGCACAATGGGGGACCCCAGCCCCCGAGGGAAGCAGGTGGCTCCAGGCTGCCTGCAGGGCCGCTCCAGGCTGCCTGCAGGGCCAGTCCAGGCTCACAGGCTGGACTTCTAGCCTCAGCTTCCTCCTATGGGATGGACAACAGCGCCTGCCCCTAGGGTGACAGCGAGGCCACAATAAGGCGGTGGGGGAAAGCTGTCAGTGCGACTGGCAGGTCGGGTGCCCCCGAAACAGATGCCCTGTGTGCAACCAGCCTGCCCAACTCTTAGAAGCGGAGGACAGCCGCCACTGATTTAGCTCACAGATCTGTGACTGAGGCGGGGCTCAGCAAGGAGGCTCTTGGTGGTGCGCGCCACCCGGGGGCAGAGGCTGGAGGGTCTGCTTCTAAGACAGTGCCACACGTGGCTGGCCTGGGGGCGAAGCGGGTGACCTGGAGCTCAGCCACTGCAAGGACAGGGATCTTCGTTTCTCTTCCAATGGCCTCTCCTTGGTGGTTGCTATGGTTTAGACCTAAAACTGCGGCCAATGCCTCCTGAGTCGGAAAGGCGACTTAGGGGTGGGGCCTCGCCGGCTGTTGGGCATCGGGTTTTGGATGGAGGAAATGAGTCACCGGGGGCGTGGCCTGGGAGGGTCGTGCTCCCTTCCCAGCTCGGCCGGCCGACTCTGCTTCCTGTCTGCCGCGCGGCAAGGAGCCCTCGCCCTCCGCCAGGCCCCTCTGTCGTGCTGCCTGACTCAGCGCCAGCCGACTGTGGACTGAGGCCGAGCGGGGGTAAACCTCTCCTCCTGGAAATTGCGGTGTGGCACGTGGTGCTCCAGCACTGAGAAAGGGACCGAGAGAGCGGTGGGGTTCCAGGAACACGTCCCCAGAGGACCAAGCTGAGGCTGGGGGTCCTCTTAAGATCCAGGCTGGGGGTCACGCTGCGGCCCCCGGGCACTGAGACCCAAGGACCCCCGTGAGTCATGACATACACAGGGTGGGCCGTCAGGAGTTGGGTGGGCAGGATCAGCACCCCTACACAGCGTCCTCCCTGCCGGAGCACACAGCCTTGCAGGCACCATCTTGGAAGCAGAGGCCAAGCCTCGGCGGTCGCAGAGCCAGGCAACCCTTCGTCTTGGACTTCCTCCAGAACTGAGAGGAGAAAATTACTATTGTTTATGCACCACCCGGCCTGTGGTGTTTCACTGGGGCAGCCCAGGAGAACTAGTGCACACGGGTTGCTCACTTTATGATTCCCAAAAGGCTTATCCTATAAGCCACTTAGGCCAAACCCAAAGCCAGCCCAGCCTTTCTCAGGGCAAAGCTCTGGGGCACAGCGCAGGGAGAAGGACAGGAAGCGGCAGTGGCAAGAATCTCTCGAAGGGTTCTCCCCTGAGTACGTCCTCTCACTGGCATCAGTGATACGGGGCCCTTTGCTTGCATTGTGGGGTGCACATGACTCTCCCAGCCAGGAAGGCAGAGTGGTGAACAGGGTGGCAGCTGGGGTGTGGGACACAGCCCCCAGGGGCTCCCAGGTCGTGTAGAGAGGGAGCAGAGGAGCTGGAGCCCCAGGCGCCCAGCCTGCTGAGCCCCAGGAAGTGCCTCCCCAAGGCTGTCTAGATGAATGACAGCCCAGCCTGGTGAACTTGATTGTGAGTCACCAGGGGCCCCTTCTCCCCTGGCCCCCTGCTTGGCCCTGCAGCAGGTGTTCACTGAGCCGAGGTCGCGATGCTTACATAACCCTGCTCCATTTGGAGGATGAAAAATCTCCCCGTGGTTTATTGTAAACAGGCTTACATTCGTCCAAACACGAAAGGAAAGGTCAGCGGATTATTCATGCGCGCTCTGCTCCTCACCCCCGCAGACACAGCCCCCACCCTGGCTCACCCCCTCCCCAGGCCAGCCAGGCTGTGGGGCCCGGCCCACTCCCCAGCCCTGACACACTGTTGGCACCAAGGCCACTGGGTCTCAAAGGGTGCCAAGGGGTAAGGCGGTGAGCAGAGAAAATTCCCTGAGAAGCCACATGGGTAGAGCCGTCTCATGGAAAGGCCATCTTTTATGCTGACAGAGACAGAGCCAGGAACTCAGGAAGGAGCTAGCAGGGAGAAAAAGGGCTTCGTACTCAACAGACAATTGTGATCACAGGAAGGACCCACACCAGACTCGAGGGTTCCTGGGGCACGAGAGGGGCATAACTAGCCCGTTTTGTAGAGGGATGGCTGGAGGCAGGGCTGCCCAGGGAAGGTGGCTGTGCCCCCCCAGGTGCCAGCAGGAAGGCTCGCTGCAGGCTTCAGGGGCCCTTTCCAAGATGGCGCAGCAGAGGGCCTGGGCCCGCTGCTAGTGGGGAGCCTTGCTCAGCACCTGCTGTGGGTGCCCTGGAGGAAGTGCGCAGTGGCGGCTAGTCCACCAAGTGACTTCCCGCTCCAGGTGGATGCACGGTCCACCTACATGTGCTGCCACCTGGCCCCACACCATTAAAAAAGACAGGCTCACTGAGGGGAAGAAAAGGGTGCTAACTGCTGACACTTCCCCACATGGTGCCGGGAGCTCCTCAGTTGAGCACTTGTACTGTCCCCTGGATGGAGGGAGCACAGAGAGGAGCCTCCAGGCAGATAGACAAGCCCTGTCCTTGGCCATCTATGCCAGCCCATGCTGAGCAGGCCACACCCTCCCAGCCTTGGAATTTGGAAGTCCTAGCGCCTAACCTGGTGGCTGCAACGTCTGGATCCAGAGAGCGCAGGGTTTGGGTCCAGGCTCTATCCCTCACCAGTTGTGTGATTTGAGAAAAGTTACTCAACTTTATAAGCCTCAGTTTCCTTGTTCAGAAGTGGGAATGGTGGAATTCATGCCCTGGAGAGAGACGGACTGTGCTACACGCTTGCCCCTCAAGAGGCATTCCAGCAACAGTAGTAGCTGCGCTGCTTCCCGAGGACAGCAGTGATGGTGGTGATGGTGCTGGTGGTGATGGTGGTGATGGTGGTGGTGGTGGTGGTG
>NDGN011505375.1:340-12389 GCA_002564285.1 Tympanoctomys barrerae
TCAGCAAAGTAATCCAATATAGTCCAGTAGTCTATAATAGTAGTGGGTTATCTGCATGACTGGGAATGTGAGAATTTGTTGACTTGAGCCTTTTACAGCTCAACATAATAATAAGGCTTTACTTTTCTTTTCTTTACTTTTCTTTTTTTCTTTTTTTGCGTAACTGGGGATTGAATTGAACTCAGGCGCTTGCCAGGCAAGGGCTTATTCTACTGAGCCCTCTCCCTGGCCCCAAGGCTTTACTTTTTATACTTTTCTGCTGGATTTTTAAGACCAAGATAAAACAAGACCTATATAACAAAAAATGTAACTTTTGTATATGACAAGGTCAGTCAAATCCCCTCAGGATTTACCCTGAAACCCTGTACAGAAGTTTGCAGATCTTTTGTCAGTGTCAGCTGTGTGGATGAGTCATGGCCATTGCTTGACTCATTTGCTCTCTGTGAAAGCCTGAGAGAATGTTTTCTCTCCATGTGACTCTCCTTAGGCACACTCTACATTGTCCATTACTTTCCTCTTCGGCCCTATAATCTCCTTGATCAGAAAATTTGTAACACCACTGAGTTACAGGTTGTTACAGTACAGATTCTTTTATGTTCTGATTCCTCACTGACCTCAAAGGGCTAGGGCCAAAATGTTATCTATCCTTGTAGCCTTTCTTTTTCTCTAATTTTTTCATCTTCAAACTTAAATTGTTAACCCCTTAATTTTTTAGTCTTCAAAGTTAAGTTGTTAGGGTAATGATATTATTACCCTAAAATTAGGCTGTTGAGCTTAATATCAGTATCTCTCTGAATATCAAACTCCATAAGATGGAACAGGTATTTTCAATCAATTTTTGATAGTCTAAACTTTAAATCTGTACAGAATGGACACAACAGGGATTGAACTGTGGTCCCTGCCCCTGCCTAAGCAGGAGCTTTAGTCTACTGAGCTATCTGTCTGGCCCTAGTTTTATTTTTAATAAAAAAAAATTAACAACATAAACTTTAGATAAAAATGGCAGAATCTAAACTGGTTCAGCATGAGTCAATGATTTAGTAAATGGAAAACTGTGTAACTGAACTGTGCTTTCAAATTTTACTTTTAGTGTTTGTTTAGAGGGCTTGCTATCACTTTGCCTATTGTTGTTTCAAGAAAACGCATATTGAATTCCTATTTCTGGCTCAAGTCTCCAGCAACTACTGTTTGGTCGTCACAGTTGAGCACCGTGTAGTCTCTGAACGTAATCATGTTTTAATTATAAAATAAGAATAATGACATTTTCTTTACTTACACTGAAGAATTAATGCCACATGAAGTATGAGAACGCAAAACAGGTAGGATGTGGTGAGGTTAGCTTAGCTTAAGTAAGGCACTCCTGCTTCTTGACAGATTTATTAGATCCATGGTACCCTGGTGCACCTACCTGACTTAATACCACATTACTTTGATGTCAATAGTATACAGTATTTATTTTAATCCTCAAATTTCAGCAGTGGGTATGTGATGAAGGATAAACTACCCCTGTGACCATTTAACAGCTGCTATTACTACTTGATACGTATTGTGTACCCAATAAATGGCTGCTGAAAATTTTCTCTTACAAATAACTTTAAGCTGACTATTAAAATTCAGGAAAAGGAAAATCAAGAATGTTAATGAAAGAAGGCTACCATATGCTGCATAACAAACTGCAATATTTATATGTTGTATCGACACAGACAGTTTGCTGCAGGTCTAGCTCACTCTCCAGAGCAGCTCTCTTGAATACTCCAGCCAAATCAGCTTGTCATTTTTTTTAATGTTCCTCATTAGATAAGTGCTTTCACGATTGTATGGTAGCAGAAAAATATATTGGAAAATTCTCCAGCTTCAAGTTTGAGCTTCTCTGAGGAAGTAATCATAGTTACTTTGCTCAAATTTTGTTTCATTTCATTTAGCTAAAGCAACTCATAAACCCCATCCTAACTGCAATGGAGTAATGAAATGCACTGTTGCATTTGCATAGCAGGAGCAGCAGATCAACTAGCAGCTACCATGAAGGAGGCTTGTTTGTCTTCCACCTCAACCTAAAGCTCTCTACTGTATACCAATGAATTAGTCAGCTTCCTTGTCTTTGAAATATAGTACCTAAGAATCACAACATAAACATAGAAAGGTTTGTCATTTGTTTGAAGTCATGTATCATTGTGATATCCATGTTTGTAGCTTCATAACCTATAATAACTAAACTCTGGAAACAGCTTAGATCCTCATCAACAGAGAAGTGGATTAAAAGTGAGGTATATATGCTCACTGCAGATTTTTCAGCTATAAAGTCAGATGAAATGTGATTTTCATGAAAATGGATGGAATATGGAATTACAGTTTTAAGTGAAGTAATTCAGACACAGAGAATTAATTATCACATGGCATCTCTTATATAAGAAACCTAAAATATAAATAACATGCAAAATAAAGGAGGGATGGTAGGAAAGAGGAAGCAGACTTTGTAAAGATAGGATAGGAGACGAGAAGAAGGGAACACAGTAAAGGAGTCATGGAAAGAAGGAAAGGCTTAATTTTCCTCATGGTTCCAGAAAATTCAGTCCGTTATCAGGTGACTCCAAGGCAGAAACACTGCAGAAGAGCATGGCAGAGCAGCTAGCTCATGACGCCCAGGAAGCAGAGCAGGGAGAGCGGCAGAGGAAGCGAGGCCAGGACCTCACACAGCAGCCAAGCATGTCTGTGCCCTCGTGACCCATCCAGTCACACTCAAATGTGCAGCTCCCTAAATTGTGCTTCTGAGTCCAATCAAATCTACATGGCGCAGTTTTCAGAAATGAAAACTACTTGCTTGAAAGTCAGATCGTGTCTCTACTTTCTAAAGTTTTCAAAGTTCTGGAGGTGCTGCATTGTGGTCCCAGTTAACCACAGCTAATTCACTCTACCAGCTCTGGCTCCCCTATCACACACATGTTTTAAACCTTATTTTTTGCTTTGTAAATTTTTTGCATACAAAGTACTTTACACATTCTAAACTTATTCGTACCTAATACTGTGCCCTTTGGGTTCTGTGTCGAATAATCTAATCTCAATGTACACATTGCTAATCCATCATATATTTCATATACTCATGTCCCATTCATAATGCAGGGTATCACCCACAACAGGTCATCTTCAGTCCATCCTCACTTGATCTCATGACCTTCATGGAATTTATTAAAGTTTAATGGTATCTTATATAGTTATATGCTTAATTATCTCTCTCATTGCTACCCCCCTCACCCACTTAACAGTGTGAGGTATAAAATCTACAAAGTAGCAGCATCATCTATTCTCCAGCTTAAACAGTGTCTGGCCCCTAATATGTATTTAATCAATTTTCCTTTAAATAAATTGATTCTGTTCAATTTAGAAAATATGCCTTTTAAGGTTGGAAACCTCTTCTACCCAGGACCAGATAATAGATGCTCATAGATTTGTGCTGCACATTGTGTTTGTTACAACTATTCAACTTGCCATTCCTGCCAGTATAACTCAAATGTACCCACAGAAAATAGTTTTATTAATAAAAGATGGCAGTGAATTTGGCTTGAACCCCATCATATATGATAGTGTTACTGAGCACGGTAAGAGACATTTAGGTCTTTGACAACTGATTCTTAGAAGCAGGGGTAAAAGTCTTGGTTCTTCCACCAACAACTTCAAGTGTCAAAACCTTCTGTAAAATGGAGCTAGTGGTGGAATAGACTGTCCCTAAGAACTGAGATTTCATAAAAGTGCTTAAATATCGTATATGGTATATATAAAAATATAAATAGTTACATTATGTTTAACAATAAATTCTTATTAAAAAGTTATTTAAAAGCTAAGGGACAAATAATGATGGCCATGGAAGTAGGGATGAAGAAACAGATGTGAATTAAAAATTTCAACAAGGGAAACTGGAATTCCCAGGTGACAAAACGTATCACATTGATGTAGTTTCTGTATGTCACTACCTGCCCCCACTTCTCCATTTATAGAAATTCCAGTTATTATTTCATAACAGGTTTTAATTGAACAGCTTTGATCAGCTTTTCAAATTCACTAACACCTTTCATTATTCCATTAATAATTTTAGACAATGTAAGGCCTGGTCTCTTTAGTTCTGTTCACTGTTTACACATTCATTTGTTAGACTGCATTATGAAATCTTCGAGTGCAAGAATAGTTTGTGTTGTGATCTGGTTCCTTGTTTTTGTCATTGTATTTTCAATTGCACTTCACACAGTGTCTTGTATATATTTTGTGTTATTTTTAAAGTATTTTCAAAATTTAACTGGCACAATAATTACACATATTTATGGGGTATAATATGATATTCAATACATATAATAAGGAGTGATTAAGTCAGTTATTAACATATTTGCCAGCTGAAACCTGTGTTGTTTCTTCAGCTTTGGCACACTCAGAATCATGTCTACTTTAAAACATAGTTATCCATCTGCACTATAAAACATTATACATTATTCCCCCATACAAATGCACCTCTGTACAAAATAACTATACCTGGGCTGGGGAGATTGCTCAGTAGAATAAGCATCTGCCTGGCAAGTGCAGGATCCTGATTTCAATCCCTGGTACCATCAAAAAAAAAAAAAAAAAATCAAAATAACTATACGCTCTCCTTAGCCTCCTCTACTGGAAGTCTCTGATGAACGATTACTCTCAAGTTCCATGAGATCAATATTTTAGCCCTCATGTATAAACGAGAGTACAATATTTGTCTATCAGTGCCTGCCCTGTGTCACCTCATAATGGCCTATTCTTGTCGGAATGCCCTCTAGGTCCATGGTATTTCAAATGACAGAATTCCATTCTCTGTGAAGGCTAAGTAACATTCAATTGTTTATATTCCCCGTTGCCTCAGTGCATTCCTCCTTCCATAAACTTCTTGGCTAACTCCACCTCTTCGCTATTGCAACCTACACTGCAATAAACACAGGAGTAGCCATGTCTCTTCAGCAAACGGGTTTTTATTTTGTTTGAATATAAAGTCAGTAGTGACATTTTGGGGCCTCACAGTAGTACTATTTCTAGTTTCACCAGCAAAGTCCCCTCGGAGTTAGGGTTGACGCTAGGCGGAGAGGAGGGGGAGGAAACGCTGTGCTCCTGCTTCTCTTCTTTAGCAACTTAGCGTGCGTCTCCCTGCTTTGGGACCCCTCTGCCGCCTCCTCATCGCCCTCTGGTGTTCCGCCTCAGGTACTCCAGGGAAACGCAGCCGAGCACCTGCAGTTAGCTGTCTTTCCACCTTCGTTCTCTCTCAACTTTATCATTCTTCTTTTGTTTTCTTCTTTTAAATTTTTGCTTCATAGCCGCTTTATTAGGAATAATTTTAAAGCAAAAAATTATTTGTATTAGTTAAAGTTTAAAAAAAAAAAAGTAAAAATTGAAGACTGGCGAAATAGCTCAGCGGATTAAAGAGACTACAAACAGGCACCGGGGCCGGGGATTCAATCCCTGGGCCTGCCAGGCCGGCCCCGCTCCGGTGGCGAACTGAGGGGACAATTGAGACTGGGAGTGATGGTGCAGATGCAATCCCAGCTTTTGGGAGGCTGTAAACAGGCTTATCACTACGACTCCGATCTAGTAGTGCAACCCTGAACACCCTGTACACGCTCCCCTAAACAAAAAAAGTGAAAACTTATTTTAGCTAACACATGAAAGCAAATATTACATATCCGTGATGCACCATGTGATCGTGTCTCTAAACACGTGTTGCAAAGTATCGATCTTAAGTCAGGATAAATGTGTCTACTACCTAAACCATTATCATTCTTTATAGTTTAAAAAAAAATCTTTAAAATGCTTTCTTCTAGATTCTAAAAATGTGCAACATGTACTTACTATGGTCACCCTGCCATGCAATAGCACACTAGAAATTCTTGTTCCTTTCTGAATTAAGTCTCATGGAATGGCTAAAGGGATTACATGGATGACTTTTCAAAATAGAATTTCAACTTTCACTTCCTGTAGTCCTCAGAATAAAATCTGCACAGATGAAGCCCTGTATCGTTAGCAGCGCTTTGTGATTAGGCTTGTGTTCTGTCCATAACATCTGTTTTCAGTGCCGCAGCATCCTCTTGGCCACGGTGTGCCAGTGCACTGGGATGTGTCTTTATCCACTCTCTATTCCACACCCAAGGGGAGCCCATTGCCTGCCTCTTGTGAATCTTGGAACCATAAAAATAGCACAGAGATGACTTCTTATGTATGATAAGCAAAAGGAACAGACTGTCTTGATGAAATGTCACTAGCAACGTGAGGCATGACCAGAGGTGCAATGTGAGACCTACCATCGAGTGATAAAGAACTCTGCTCTAAGTCAGACTGCTCCGCTTGGGAAATGTTTATTTTTAAATTTAAGTGGAAAGCAAAACTAAATGGATGTTTAAAAACTACTTGGTTTAAAAAGAGTGTGCTCGCTTTCAAGTGGTTTGAAAAGTAAAGCTCACTACAGACAAACTTGTATGCAATCTCTATTCCTTGGTTTTGGGTTTTTATTTTATGTCAAGGAAAAGGGAATTTTAAAGCGGTGATCCTACCAAGATAAATCATTGGTATTATTTTATTATTACAAAATTTGTACAAACTTGTTTAGATTATACTAAAAAAAAACAAAATTATTTACAATCTTAGGCAATCATCAACATCATAAATTTTTCATGTTTTCTTTTAGTACATTTGTACATCTCTGGTTTTAATGGACTATTTCAATAAGTTATGAAAACTATTGACTTCTGTCCCAGTCTGGTTTCCTCATAGCCTTACACCACCAACCCTTAGCCATGAGTTTCACTGTACGAGGAAAGAAGTTAGATTCTGCTCTGAAACCCAAAAGCAAAAGTCAGTCCTTTGGTTTTATGCTATCTGTTCATGTTTCACAAAACATGAAAACACTCTTTAAAAATTTAGATTTGAACCCAATTTCATAAAAGAACAATTTAAGTAAATTTCTATAGCTACTAATTAACTTATCCTGACTGAGCCCTGCTGATTTAGATCAAAGATAGCCACTATGGAGCTGGCAAGATGGCTCAGTGACTAAAGTGCCTGCTTAGGCAAGTGCTGGGACTGTGATTGGATCCCCTGCACTACCACATGCCTCCCCAGCCCCACCACCAGGGTGGGCTGAGCCAGCCAGAGTCCAGGTGTACCGGCACACACCTATAATCCTAGTGCTGGGGAGACTGAAAGCAGGAGGATCATCACAAATCCAAGCTGCATAGTGAGACCCTGTTCAATAAATAAATAAATAAAAAGAAAGCCATTGTGTCTCAGATGGTCTCAATACATGGACTGCAGTCATGGAACAGGTCTTCTGCTCTGGGTCTACCAGCCAAGGACAGAAGAAACAGGGAAATAGAGTTTGAAGGTTGAAAACAAATATTGGAGATATTCTCCATCTATATTTATAGACCAACTACAAAAAATTAAAGAGAAGGTAATTTGAAGCAGTTAAATGTTGGGAGTGAGCCCTAGACTATTAGTGTAAGTACCATATTTGCCACAGATTGCAAGGCGGAGCCATGGTGGTGAAGAACTATGGCAGCACAGCATGGAATACAGAGTAGGAAGTGGGCATTCAGGTAGTGGGACCAAATCAGATCTCATGGTTCCTGGATTTGCCTAATGTTTAAGAGGTCAGGAAGCTTGATTTGTTCTTTCCAGTTACATAAAAGATCCAAGAAGACAATGATAGGAGGAAACATAATCTTCTATCCAGAATAGGAACAGGACCGTGCCATGACTGGTGAACTCATAACTGGACCAGAGACTGAGGATGTAGACACAGTGCCATAGCCAGCAAGTGGAGACTGAGAGCCAAAGAACAAGTTGCAGTCTTATGAGTGCTCTTCCAAGCGATGTGCAATAATATTTTATCCATTAACAGCCATTCTGCTTTTTCTCCTTTTATGAACCCTAAAATTTTATTGTTCTTACATAAAATTTTAGCAGAGTGTCCTCAATCTCTTCCCTATTGATGGCTCATTGTTTAAGTAAATTTTTTTGGCATCTTTTTTACTATAAGCTCAAAATCGTCTTGAAGTGATTGTGAGTTCTCATTTTATGTTTTTATTACTACTATTTTTATTTGTTGCTTTCATTAGACAAACGGACAATGAAGCATGCTGGCTTTAGACTCAGAAAATCTGGTCTGAATCTTGGCTCTAACACTTTCCAACTGTGGGACTTTGAGCAAAACACTCATCTTCTCCGTGCTAGATGAGCTCATGAACAATGATATACTGATTACTATCCAAATATATGTTTTTTAATATTTTAAAAAATCTACTGAGTATGAACTGTGGACTGGTTTTATTTCTGGTAAAAGGATAAAGAAAGGATCATTCAACAAGCATAAGCTATATATATATATATATATATATATATATATATATAGCTTCATATATATATATATATATATATATATATATATATATATATTTGCACTTTCTAGGTAGAAAGATGATGTTTCTTGATTGTGAGATATGAAGAACATAATTCAACTATTAGCATAATCTCTAAATATTGTATACCTTATGTAACATAACTATATATAAGATGACAATACTGATCAGTGTTAATTTGCATCATTTTTGTGCTTTCTTAGTAGCAAATATTTGCCTTGCTTGGACATTGATAAACACTCTCGCTATACAGTTATCTAATTGATACAATGCTTGATTTAAGATTCTACAGTCCAAGAGCAAAATTAACTGACTCAGAGAAGTATCCAACCTCTGACCTTGGCTTTCTTAGCATTGTGCGCTGACTAATCATGCTGACCAACAGCAGAATTTCAGTCTATGCAGCTGATGCTTCCCCAGGACGTCTATTTCCAGGCACCTTAATATCTATTTCCCAGAATCTCTCCACCTCTGGGGGAAAATGATTTGGATATCTCAGTCAAGCTTAATGCATTTCTATTTAAGGATCTGATGTCTGGTAAAAAATAATATCTTTATCATTTATTTAATACATAAATGGTTCTTTTTTTATCTGATTCCCCAAAGCTTGGCAAAGCACAGGCTGTCCATTAATCACTTTGCCCTTTAGTGAAGCGCAGCCATCTAGTCTGTGCAGGTTGCAGCTTGGTCAGTTGGGCATTGGCCCAACTCAATAAAAACTTGGAACTGGAGTCTTTTTAAGGGCATTATCATTGCCCTCCATTGTAGGTAGAGATGATGGGATGCAAGCAATACACAGAGATCATTTTCCCTTAGCTATAGCCATCGTATAATAAGATCAGCTTTGGGAAAGGACACATAGGTTTAACGGGGCAATGATACACCCCAGATGATACCCTCTGTGGCTTTTTCCTTAGTTCTGACACACCTAAGGCCCTAATATGATGATTCTCTCTTACCCCATTCTGAGTATATCTAAAATAGAACTTGCTTTCTTCCCTGAACCCTAATTTTCTCACCATGAACTTTCTATTAACAGGGCTATTCTCTAGGTTTTATTCTATGAAGACTCTGATCTGCATTTCTTTTTCATCTCTGATTTTCACTGGTCAGCACCTGCTGCTGCTACTCTCTCTCTCTCTGCATCTCCTGGTGTCCTCATCACTAACAATGACTGAATTAACCTTACAGTTACTTCTGGGACTTCATTAGCAATTAGGCCACTAGGTCACTATTGTTCCAAATATCTCTGTCTACGAATAGATAACTTGAAATGCTCTTGACCTACAATCACAACTTCTCTGAGCTAGAAAATATTTTTTTCAATCAATAGACGTGTTTGTTTTTGACTATCGAGGCTGATCACAGCATGGCACCATTTTTCCCAAGTGTTAATTCCAACTATTTTTCAATATCTTTCCCTATAGCCTTCTGCCTTTGCATAGGTTCTTTCACTTGAAGTCCAAATCCAATTTCTGTCTCACACATTTATTCAAAGGAAGCATTTGAATAACTCTTATTGGGGCATTTAAGGTATATTGGTCACCTCCAGCCTCCTAAGTTTAATAGTATAGACACTATCAAGATAATAGCTTCATATCTCAAATCCCAACCCACTAGGGTACCCTGCTCATTGTCTCAAATGCTGGAAGTAGCAATAAATAATTCTCAGGTTTATATCTCTCAAGCACTGCCCTCTATGAGGACTTTGACTTCATACAAAGTAATGGAAAAATTCACATGCAGTTGCTGTGATGTGTGACAGCCTGGCCTCCTTCTCACCTCCAGAACATCTCCGAATGCCCATCTGCCACAGCCTAAGAACACATGATCCTTTCTACAACCCAAAGTTCATCTTTATCCTCAACCTGCCTCATTTATCCCCATGTAGGTATATATTCATGCTTTCTCTAATAAATCTCCTATGTGCAAATATATCTGAGCTGTGCCCTGGAGACCCTCCCAGAAACATTTCCTTTAAGATGTCAACCTATTTTTGCAGCTTTAAATGGCTGTACAGGGTCTGCTAAAAACAAACAAACAAACAAGACCTTCCATGCACACTTTATGAAAAGAAATACTTGCATGAATATTTTAATACTAAATTTACTGATATATCAGGAGATTAGTACAAGTTGCTTTTTAGCTCAACAATCAAATTAGTGGTTATTAGTTTTTAGATATTTGTTACAAAAGTGAGCAACTGCTTGGTCACTGAGATAGCTGCACATCATTTTCAATTTCTTCTCTAAGAGTCAGCAGTGCAGTGTGTCTTCTATGACATATGACATTCTCCATGGTCCCCCAAACGAGGGTAACACTATGTATAGGAAAACATCACAATACTTTCCTTTACCCTGAAGTGTGTAAACATTTTTCTAGTGGACTCAATATTAGTCTTGACTCAAGGAAATCAGAAGTGTAGTCACATTTTAATGGGCAGAGGTGGGGATAGCATTTATAATGTATCAACAAATCAATATTAGCTGTTATTTTGGGTGCACAAATTATCCCCATTGCAGTTAACTTAAAATGTTCTTGAAATAGACAAATACAATTTCTGTTTCTCTTAATTACCTTGCAACTCAAGACTAAAAGAATCTGGCATACAGCATTGCTAAGTGCCTAGCATTACACTGAATGCTTTTCTTTTTAAAAAATAAAAATTTAAACATGTTTTTCTTCCTTTTGATGTACTTGTGTTTTTTCTATTAGTATAGACATTGTATAATGCATATGTTGTATCATTTCAGATTTACAAAAGTTGAAAAATACTATAAAAATTGCCACATGTTCTACCTAGTTTAGCCCAACATTAAAAATTTATGTCATTCTTAGCTTTATCATTACATCTCTCTTTATCACTAACATGACTTGTCCTTCCATATTCCCTCTTGTGATTGCATAGGAGGATGAAAATTTCTTCAGGATTAAAAAGTGGGTGATAATTCTGTAGTTTAAGAGCTAATGGAAACTGCTATCACCTTGCCATAGCAGAGACTTCAGAGGAGCTGGCACTCCTTAAGTATAAAATATTCTACATTTAAACAAATTTGGGTCCCTTACCCAATTTGGAGATAGGCATAGAAAACACTAATAGGGAAAGGAAATTAATTCCTCAAATCAGGAACGAAAATGCAAAATTTAAGTATTAGAAATCAAATTTACTATATATTTCACCTGTACAAAGTCAAAGTTTGTCATTTGGAAAGATAACTTTTCCAATACCATAGCCATATGTCCCAAAATATCTGAAACAGTGATGCTTTCTACACTATGGATAAATTTCAAGAGCATCATGCTAAGTGAAAGAAGCTAGACACAATGGCCACCTATTTTATGATTTTACCCATGTTACATCTTGCAAATAGTTAAATTCATAGAGACAGGAATCAGGCTGGCGGCTGCTGATAGAAGGAAGGAAAGAGGAATAGACAGTGACTGATTCATGATTGTGAGATTGTTTTGCACATGTTCAACATTTATTGTCAAATATTTATTTAATTTAATCATTTGAAAAGTAAGCAATGTCATTTATCATTGATAAAAGTGTTGGAGACACCATTTTGTCATTTTTTATGAGCAGAATATATTTATTGAGAGAAAGAAAGCTCCTGTCCAAGAGAGGGACA
>NDGN011505396.1:6555-20284 GCA_002564285.1 Tympanoctomys barrerae
GGGGGGGAGAGAGAGAGAGAGAGAGAGAGAGAGAGAGAGAGAGAGAGAGAGAGAGAGAGAATCTTGAAAAGCTATATCGCTTTCAACTAAAACAAAATTGATTGGGTAGAGTCTTCTTTCTTATCTTGGTAAGATAAGTTTGAGTCAAAATCAATACCCAGAAGAACTCCAAAGAGAAAGAGATGTTCTCTGCGTAAGAAACTTCTGAGGGAGCAGTTCATTCCCATGACGGCGGAGCGTGTGCTGGGTGCAGCCTGAAGCAGTTTAGCGCATAGTAAAACCTCTTCAGAAGAGCACCGGGTTTCAAAAGGACTTGAGAGGGGAGAAATGGAAAGCTCGCATGACACACAGTCTCATCAGGCTGCGTTGGCCAGCCCTCTCACCCTCCACAGAGTCAGTTGCTTTCTAACCTACTAAATACAAGCATGTCCCCGCCCACCCTAAGGTGCTCCTCTTCGGCATCTGCTACTGCCCGGGCTGTGCTACAATGCTGTACTGTGGAGACACCTCTCTCTGCTTCAGGTGATCCCACCCTTGCTTTGTTTATTCTCCAGTTCTGCTGATTGGCTGATATTTAATTAATTATCTGATATCCTTGTCATCCGTGGGAGCTTCTGGACCTTGCCGCTGTGTACACATAGATATCACTCTTGGTTATTCGCGTCACAATCCATTTTCCATTCATTAAACTTGAGCCGGATGTCTACTATAGCAGATATTTTTACTATGTGGGTAGATTATAAAAATGAATGACAAGTAAATAGACCGAGGGCTAGGGAGATAGCTTGACAGTTTAAGCACCTGCCTGGCAAACGTAAGGACCTGGGTTTGATCCCATTTATCACAATAAATGCCATGCAGCTCTGGAACCAGGAGTGGTGGAACATGTCTGTAATCCCAGCACTGGGGAGGCTGAGACAGGAAGATTACTATGAGTCTAAGCTGCATAGCAAGGCTCTGCACCAAATAAACAAATGCACAAATAAATAAATGATTAAAAGATTAAAAACATCAATAACAATAATAGAACAAATAGACCTAGTCTTTTGAAAGCTTGAAATCTTGTTGGCAAGTAGACAAATACAAAGAGCACCTTAGCCCCCTAGGAGTAATGTGAGGGCAGTACCGGGGCAGTGTGTCATGCTGCTTTAGGTTCAGCCAATGCTACTGTAGTTCGCAGCACTTGAGCTAATCTGAGCAGAAAGTTTCAAGGCATAAGAAGCAGGGAGGGGCATTCTATGACTTTGAAAAAGATGAAAAATCATAAAATGCTGCAAAATATGACACTCTCGAGGAACATTAAATTAGGTGGTTAAAATAGTTCAGTTGGAGAGGCTGATTTGAATTATTAGAGAATCGATTACATTTAGACAAGATGACCAGATCCCTGAGAAAAGCATGTTCAAGTCAAGGTTTTGCAACTCTATTTTGAAAGCTATAGGAAACAACTGCACGAGAAAATTTAGATTAAAGGCTCCATAGTTGTAGTGCTCCTTGGAAGCTAAAGGTAGTACATATGTACACTCTCAGTGCATATGTTGCCTCAAAAGTAAGGTCTGCTCTTGCCTGTCAACTCCATCTGTCATCACTATGGATGCCACCATACACCTGAGCTTCTGAAGATATGATTCTGCTCTCTGTGAAGTGAGAGGGTTAGCTGTCTTCCAGAGATGTTAAAGCAGTGGATTTATTTTTGTTTTTTTCCCAGTGCCTTGTATTTATTCATGTCCTTTCCAGGTACAGTCCTAAAGAATAAAACAGCAAGTGACAGAAAATTTCCATCCTCGTGGGCTAGCATTCCTGCCATCCCTTATACATCGGAGGTAGCTAAGGAATATGCGATGAATGAGGACACTTTTCTGCTTCTCTTCTCCATCTAGATTGCTATTCAGCCTTGATTTCTCATAGAACAAGAAGTGGCCATGTGTTGCAATATTAGACATAGTGCCTTTTTAAAGCTAGAATGATAGCATCTTCTGGGTGTTTTGCAAACATTCTTATGAGTTTATTTTACCTATAGTTCATTTTTTTCCCCCAAAGAGCTTTGATTCTCTGAAATGTCAACACTCCTTTCTTGGCTTACATGTTTGTAGTAGTTCATTTTGAAATGCCCAAGACAGGCTCATTTTATAAAGAAGTGAGGTTTGTTGAGCTCAAAGTTCTGTAGCTCGCAGAGTGTACTGCTTGCATTGGCTCGACTCTGGTAAGTAAATAGCTAACAGCAAAGAGGATCACAGCCTCAGAAGTATGTGTGGGAGGAAAGATCACACTGGGCAAAAGGGCAGCAGAGAGCAGCTGGATTCCCACACTTCCCTCCAAAGAGGAGCCTCCCTCAGCTTGAATGTGTCCCGTTGGATGCCGCCCTTGAAGGTTCCATATTACCTCCTCACAGCACTGCTCCAAGGTTCATGCTTTCAAGGCATGAATCCTGGTCAGACAACCCACATGTGGACTGTGTCATTGTTAACTATGTTTTCATCCATTAGGTTTCATGAAAGTATTTAGAGTATCTGCCTTCTTCCCCGTTATAACCCTATGCAATGCTGGCCTAGGGTAGCCTTCTTAGAGGATAGCCGTTGCCTGTCTCCTGCCACGATTCTGTTGCAAAATACTTTTATAGAAAGGAGTTAGTCAGTGCATGAGTGATAAGCTTCAGGGGGCCTTGCGTGTCTCTTCCCATGATGGGTCTTCTGATCCTAAGTTACCACATCTGGAGGAACTTCTCCGCCTATAGTTGACGCCACTGTTTTGGACCTGGTGGTGACCTGTAGCACACATGCCTCTGTGCCCAGGTAGAGCCTCATCTTTGGCACACAAGCCAGTTTGGCTCAGCTGAGGTTTAGCAAATTATCAGCTTGCATACGTCAGCAAAGACTTCATGATGCAAAAGCACTCCGAGTGCAAACCTATACCTGCCAGTAGAAAGCCGCAGCATCGAAATCTCTGTTATTTTTCTTTTAAGGCAAAAGATCTTAATGTGTGTGTGTGTGTGTGTGTGTGTGTGTGTGTGTGTTTTCCTAAAGTCTTAGTAGTCAGGCTTAGCTGCAGTGTTGGCACTTCACAATAAACCAGTGGGTTTGGAGTTGCGATTTAGGCACTGGGTCTCTAAAAGGTTCCCCATCCCATAGGGACTCAGTCTTCCAACAGTACTTGGCTGTATTAAATGGATTTCTGGGGAAGAAAGAAGCAATTGTGACGTGGCAAATAGCAATATTAGTAATGCCAGGGCCGCTCCATACAGCCCCGCATGAAATTGAATTTGTATCATGCATAGAGAAAGACGATGTGACGTGCTTAGCTACTTGTAAGCTGTTAATATTTGCATATCGCCACGGAATATGGACTCTAGCGAGGCCATTTAACAGTGACAGGGCAGAAATGTTCCATTTTGCTAATCGCTTGTGACTCTAATTTCATACTACATCAGTCCTTTCACTCCAGCCCGCAGCCCTTACAAATCCCATTCTGAAAATTCAGGAGCAGAGCAAACATCAGCTCGTCAGGTGCTGCCACTAGAGCTACCACCATGCCCCTAAGGTCAGCGAGCTGAAGGGCTCTAGGACTGCTTATCTTCTGCCAGGCTCTGAGCCCCATGCATGTCTCCTTGGGATTTCTTCTGCTTTAACTCATCAGGAGGCTCCGGGCCACCTCTTCCAGACTTTGAGGCAGCCTGCTGTCCACAGCCTCTCCTCAGCCACTGCCCAGGGATTGTTTTGCATTCCGGTCCTGCACTGATCTTCCTAGCCCAAGAGTTTGCCAAAGCTCCTCGTGCCCTAGTGAGAGGGAGGCAAGTTCCCAGGTGGAACTCGGTGCTCCCAGGCTAAGCCCACAGGACGATGCTCCCTGGAACTCAACCCTTCATCCCGGGTGCGGTTGCTCGCAAGCGCACCACTCGAGCTTGGCAAAGATTTGGCAAGTGGGCTGCGCTCTAAATTGGAATGCTTACTACAGCGTCTTCTAGTGAAGGTGTGACAGCACAGCTGAGGAAGCAGTAAGCCAAAGAGATCAATATGTGTGTGCATAAAGTCAGTGAGCATCCCATTTCCATAGAACTCAAACAAATTAAAATGCCTTTAAACCCTGCTCTCATTCTGACAATTTCTTTGTCACTTTCATTTCTTTGCTTTATTCATTGTCAGGTGGCAGGGCCAGGGAAAGAGGATCCATCTGTGTCCTGTCACAGTGCATTTGTGGCCAGCCACGTCTTGGTTCTGATCCACCATGGTACCTTGATATGATCTGATTTTTAAAATAAGTCCCCCCAGCTCCTATGGAAGCATGGGTTGTAAGAAAGCCGTATGCTGTGTGGAAAGGAGCCTGCCTGTTTGCATCTCTTTCCCCTGAGCTTTTCATGCTTCTCATTTGCACCTGGAAGGTGGGCAAATGTCCCCAGGTTGCGTGCTCACTGTTGTTTGTGGAATGTGGCTGCATTAGTGGAACTCCAAGCTTCTGATGGTGCAGCAGGGTCCCTCTCATGAAGAGCACAAGGCAGATAGAGAAGGGTTATGGCAGTCGAAACTAGCAATTAAATGAAACAAGAAGAGCAAATGAACAAAATCTTGTAGCAGTTGAGTCCGGCTGTGGTCACGCTCTCTTTGCCAAGCTCTGACCCACAGATACCCGTGGCCAATGCCTGTTATTCCCTGCTCAGTCCTATCTTGATATCCTTACCCACAGTGGAGCCCACTGCCTTTTCATGTCGCCCAGTACCAAACCCTGTATCCCTCTTTTATTCATTTGATTCAATATTTATTTTTGAACACACTCAAAGTATTCATTCTAATGCTCATGAGCCTCTCACTGTCAAAATTAGACTCTTCGGCAGTTCTCGGTGTGAATGTCTTCCATTTGTTATTTTAAAATCTAGTCTCTGGGGCCTGAGAGATAGCACAGTGACATCAGTGCCTGCTTGACCAGTGCAGGTCCTGAGTTCAATCATTTGTACAAAAAAACCCTCCACTCTCTACCCATTTCCAAGATGCTGTGTGCTCCGTGGTTCTCTGTGGTCTCTGGGTTCCATCAATGAAAAGCAATGGCCGTGCATGAAGGGAGGGAGGAGGAAAGCTAAGCACGGCCCCAGTTGGTGGCCTGTGAGCTGCCAGGGTGAGTGGACGGAGTCCGTGCTCCACGGCCCTGCTCTGGCTGGGCCAGCCTCTGCGCAGCCCTCTGACCTCCAGCTCCTACTCACTGCCTACTCTGCCTGTCCTTCAGGGAAGACTGGGAGCACCACACTGACATCTGTAACTCTGATGCTTACCTTTCTAGCCATTTTCCTTGTATTAAATCCTCATTAAATAATCCTCAGGTGTGTCTTACATTTCTCATTTTTATTTATTTTTAAAAAAATATATATTTTAGGAATTCAACAATAGTTGTTATATTGCATATTGTTGTCTTCAAATTAGTCATTTAGATTATCAGATATATACAACGAAGTATTACTCAGCTATAAAAATATAAACTCAAGGCTTCTATAGGCAAGTAGATGTAACTTGAGACCATACTCATAAGTGAAAAAAATCAGACCTGCATGTATAAGCATCATACTGTATCTCTAGTGTAAGAAAGTGTACATAAAACCTGAAAGGTACAATAGATACTGTGAAAGGGAAAGAATCTGCCCAAAGGGAAGGAACGAGCAGGATGAGGGAAAGGAGAAAGGGAACAATGAAGGACGGGAAAAGAAATGCATATGTGTGCGGGCATGAGGGCTTAGGTGGTCATAATCGATTTCCTGCTGGACCTCCAGTGATATGTTCTTCTTTTGACCTCAGGGCCCAGTGAGTGATGTTTAGTTGTCATCCCATGTGGCCCTGCACCACCACCTTCTCCAAACACTTCATCTTATCAAATGTCATTGACACTTGGGCTGCACTCAGCCCTCCCTCATGCGTCACCCTTCAACTGCTCCTGAGATCCACCGCTTAACCTCAGCACACAGCACAGTCTCGTAGACTACGCAACTCAGACGTTCATTATTCCTGTGCTCCTGTGTATAAACTGAGGTCCCAAGGCCTGGCCTGCTCTGCTCACTGACCTATCTCAAGCATCTTGACTGGTGGCTCTGCCATAGTCTCAGAGATCAGAGAAAGATCCTTGAATAAAGAAATGAAGCCTCGGGTTGAGCACTAGCTATTTCAAGAAGTGCTGCTATTCCACTCCTTTCTCAGGGACTCTCGGCCCTCACTGTCTCGGTCCCAGGTCAGTGTCCTCCTGTGCTTTCTGTAGGTCTGCCATCCTGGTGCAGCTGGCCTCTTGTGCAATGTGGTCTGTCTATTGCTCACACTAAAGTGTAGGCTCTGTGGAGGTAGAAATCATCAGTATTCTCTTCACAACCCCTACTTTAAGAAGTTTTTGATACATTTTTGATGAATAGCAAATCAATAAATGAAAGGACAAGCAAAGTTTATGTCCATTATTACAAGGAGCACTTTCAGTAATCTACTTACACAGTTGTTCTGGTTTTCAAAGGCAGGGAGATTGAGAGTGAATGTTCAAAGAGGGACTCACAAAGCAGGCAGGGTTGGAAGATAAAATCAAAAGGACATTAGAGGCTCTAAAGGGAGGTAAGCCTGGGGCTGAGGAGACAGAGTCCTGGAAGGGCCAGAGCTGATGCAGGGCTGGAGGTGCTTGCGGACCAGGGTTCAATCCCCAGCACTGCACAAAGGAAAACCCAACAAGGGTAAGGTAGTGACACTCAGATGCAAGAGGTGCAGCCTGAGTGGGGGCCAAGAGGGGCACCTGGAGGAGCCAGGCCTGCTTAGAGGCCTGCTCAGGAGACTCAGAGGATGAGGACCGAGAGATGCAGTGACAGGAGGGCACAGCACATGCTCGGACTCTTGGAAATGATTCTAAACTCTTCGACAAAATCAGAAGGTTGAAAATAATAAAAATTAAATTTTAGTGTTCATAATAAATAATTGTCTCTTGATCTAAACTTCTGAAATGCATGAATGGCTAACATTCCCTAGAAGTTTACTTCCTAACCTGACAAGAATGTGTCTTTACTCACTAAAATGCCAGAGATGACACTGTCCTTGTGGGTGACCCCAACACTGGTTTCTCATTGGCCAGCACTCTGGCTCTGGACCATGAGGGGCTGTTTTCTATCTGGCTTTTCCTTTGTGATGTCTCGCCTACCCTTTCGTGTTCCTCTCCTTTTGTGCTGTCTTTCACACACACGCACATTTTACACGCAGTTTTCCCCTTCAGAATGGAGTACTTCCAAGCCATGCTCTAGAATGGTCAATCGCTCCAGCTGCAGCACGGAGCCTCTCTCCTTTGCATGGTGAGTCCCCTGTCTTCTGTGCTCTGGTGGAGCACTCCTGCCAGCTGTGCAGAGTTACCTGGGCGGCGTCACTACGCACTTACCTCCGGTACTCACCTCCGTCGTATTCATGCCGTGTAGCCAAACGTATAGCGAGAGAAGAAGAGCGCAAGGCACGATCGGAGAAGACGTGCAGCGGCGGTGACGGCCTCAGGCACAGGCGAGCACTCCCAGGCGCCGCAGCCTTCAGGTCCCACAGCTGTGGAGTGTGCTGTGGAGTGTGCTCTCCCAGGGTTAGGTTGCCAGGCGAATAAACAATAAATGGCCAAGGGCATTCCAGAGTGAGTGAGCTTCATTTAATTTTTATTTCCTGCTGAAATTGCCCTTGGGTCTCTATGGGCTAATATGCTTTAAATAAAACCAATACAAAAATTAAAAGATATACTGAGTGGAAGAAGCAATGGTATTAAAAAATATATATGCTGGGTAGAGCTTGGAAAAGGTAAGGTAAAGAAAAAAATCTACATGCAAACTTCATCTAATAAAAAGACTCTAGGAGAAAAATAAAGGAAATGTAAGTCCTCAGAAAAAGTCTAAGCAATTGCCTATTGCATTTGCAGTTGTAGAGAGGACTGCACTGAATGTGAGCACGCTGAACTCAGGCGAAGCCTTCTAATTCCTTACTTCACGTAGACAGTGCGTCTGGGGCCCACTCCACGACTATCAGCACAACTTCGCCAGTAAGAACTCCGCTCACTAGACACAGCAAAAGCCATCATGGGCTGGTCGGTGGCTGCTGTGCTAGGCCTCTGGCAGCAAGATGCAGGCTTTTGTGAAAGGAAACTGCCGCTCCCTCATCTTGAACTGATGGTCACGGCGCGCTGTCAGAGTGCTTGTGTCCTAAGTGGGGAGTGTAGCGCGCAACGCTTGTAAACACTGGGATTCTGACTTCATGGATGGAAAGGGAGGCGCAGGGAAGGTGGTGAGTACACTTAGAGAAGAATTACGATGTCGTGTCGGGGTCCAAGCTCCACATGCAGGCTCCTGCCTTTGGCGTTGCCCCCCAATGCCGTGTGCTATGACTGAGAGCAACTTTAGCAAGTAGGTACTATTCCGTAAGGGTTGTTATTACTATTGCGTTTCTTTTTTGCTGTATGAACCTTTGACACATGTGTGTGTGTATATGTGTGTGTGTGATTGTATAGACTATTATTTTATGTAGAAAACTATACATATGCAGCCACACTGGCCCTGCTTCTGGCCACACTGAGCTGGTTATGGAGTCTCGGGATGGTGGATGGTGACGCGCACCTGAAGTCCCAGCACTGGGGAGGGTGAAAGCAGGAAGATCACCAGGAGTCTGAGCTGAGAGTGAGACCCTGTGCTGAATGCATTTAAAAAAAAAAAAAGAAAAAGAAAACCATACATATATATTCTATATAATAAGTGGTGATTAATAAAAATCTTTGGCTGGAACTTTTTACTGTAATTATTACTGCAGCCTCCCCCAAGGCTAATCTTTTTAAATAAAGAATATGTAAACATTTGTGATGTGCACCCTAGTGTGGTAAAAGCTCCATGAGGGCACAAGGGAGAAGAGCCCACCTAAGCTGTCCAACCCAGAGTCAGTCCTTGGCCTTTACGTGAGGCGTCCTGCCTGACCGCTGTGGTAACCTGTATAGCACCAGCTTCCCCAGAAACTCACCCAGAAACTGAAACTTACCATATGCCAGGATGCTAACGGGCTCTTTACACTGGCAGCTCTGCTGCTTGGAGATCCAGGGTCGGTTCAGAGTCGGCAGTGTTGCTGTGCTCCGAAACCTGTTCAGGAAGCTGCGCTATCACTTAGGTTGTGTCCGGGAGCATGGACAATGAGAGTGAAGGGTGTTTGGTTTTGTGTGACATCTGACTTGCTCCCTGCTGGCTTTGAGGATGTGCTATGAAGAAAGGCTATTTGGCCCGCCAGCCTGTCATGTTCTTCCTACCTCTGGGACAATATATATAGTTTCTTTAGACCTGTGTCCCCATCTGTAGCTGTGGCACAATGCAGGCTCATCTCGATGAGATGAAAATGTCTGCTGTACATTTTAGACCCGTGGCAGTGACACAAATGATGTTGGGGTTCTTCCCTTTTTCACCAGAGGATAGTTGTGAATGAAGGTGAAGAACAGCTAGCTACATGCACAGTCTCTGTCAACTGCACTGGACCTGATAGGAAGAGAACTCAGACTTCAAAGCAGTTGCCTTGACGCTTCGTTCTGTCGCTGTAGCTCATGGGCCAAAATGACTGGGACAATCTGGGTCTTCAGAACGATTCAAATGCAGGCTTTTCAAAGGCCACAGGAGTGGATTCTGAACACACATTTACCTATGTTTTTTTTTTTCTGTTTACTGTTTGACTTCCATCGGTGACACAGCCCCATGCTAGCTTCTTGCTAGCCAGCTCTTACCTCTGCACTAGTGGATAATATCATCCATGTGTATGCTAGCAACACAGAAATCTGATGTCATGGAAACCATGTGAAACACTTCTCACATATTTGAATGTAACTGCCTTCTCTTTGGTACTGACAGTGTGGAACAACCAAACCAGGATCTCAGCATAAAACTGCTCATCAAGTCTTCATAATAACCCTTTGAAATGACACGAATTTGAAGGGAAAGCTAAGAAAAGTTAAGTGGCTGGACAAAAAATACTTCGATGTAATTTCTAAAGAATGTTATATTTTCACATTTTGTAACTGAAAGGCCATAGTGAAGCCCAGGGTTTGTCACTGCCACTAGGATAAATGCATGTAACCCTGAAGAGAGAAGGCTGGACTTGCTCTCTTTTCTCCACCCCATGTCCAGCATTCCTCCTAACACGTAGTGGACATCTATCAATACATGTTAAGGTAACTCAGAAGACAGTTGGAAACACCATCTCGGCACCACCACGATGCTGTGGCTGTCTGTTATTTTGTAGAACTAAAAGGAAAAGCACATATTTTGCAAAAGCCACATAACAAATGTGGGCTCTGAGCAATCTATACAGAGCCTAAACTGTATCTAATCTTCTAACTCAGGGCATTAAATTCTCATCCTAAAAGCTCAGTTTCCTTCACCTCATCTGTCGAAGACAGTATTTGTAGATTAGAATCAGAAAAAGCAGAAAGAAGAAAAAAGTTCCTGTCTTCCTTCTTGCCTACATTTAAGGCCTCTTATCAGCCAGTGAAAGAGAATATATTTTCCAGATCATGACCACAAAGGGAAGCATTTCCTCCACGGTCTTTTTCTCCTTTCTGAAAATGGCTCATTGTCTGATACTCTTTTAGAACCTTAAGAAAGTGAAGTAACAGAAAATGCACTCAAGAAATGGAGATGGAGGTGCGGTGACAGCTTTGCAAATCTACTCTGAAAAGAGAAGGAAATGGGACAGCACTTGTCATGAGGGGAGGAGTGATATGGGGTCAATTTTATGAGGATTAGTCCATGTGGAGAAAGGGATCTCGGGCAATAAGGAGAGAAACACAGGGAGGGACTAGACAGGAGAGGGCGGAGACTTTCCAGGTTCTAGGCTGGCGAGACCTTTCTGTTTTCTCAAGGGATTAGAGCTTGCAAAGCCACAGGAGCCATTTTTCTTCCTGTGGCTCAGTCACAGGACTCAGCAGAGGAAATGCATCTAGTGCGTGTCAGACTCCTCAGGTGAGGATGGGGCAGGATACAGAGGGAAGGACCAAGCAGAAAGCCAGTATTTGCAAATTATTTTCCCAGGACAAGTATGTGCTCAGTGAAGGCAGGCAAGTTGGGTATTGTATTGGCAATGTTTCTCCAGTCTTTTGTACATAGTAGACATTCAGCCGATAATTCTATGTGAGTGAATAAATGATTAACAGGGCCATATGGAAACAAACTATTTGTCAACACAAAAGACATATGGTCTAAGTAAACTTTGGTTCCTTTTGCTTTGGGTTGATTTTTTGTTGTTCAATATTTTTATACAACTCATTCAGTCAGATCAGAGTTCAGACTAAACTTGTTGTGAGGAAAAAAATTCACTAATTCATATGCCTAGATGTCTGATTAGATTATAAGATGATTATGATAGGTGAATATTTGGTGGTACTCATTTAGAATTGTGTAGAAATGTCTTTTCTATCCCTCACATCACTGTCACGACTGAAGTTTAAACTTTTGAGTAAAATGGTATTATCATGACTTATTTATTTTGCCAGAATAATTCAATAATTATACAAAGAGAAACCTCTTTATTACTGGCATAGTTGTCTAAGGTTGTTTGTCACAGTCATGATTCCAGATAAAGGCTCAGAATATCAGTCTAGTCGTATGTAATTTAAGAGACACTTTAATGAAGTCCAATTTTTATTGTTCTATGAAATATTGCCTGGAGTACAAAGTGAGCTGGAGGCCAGCCTGAACAGCATAGCGAGACCCTGTCTCAAAAGTGCCCCCCCACCAAAGGAAAATATAAGCATTGTAAACAAGCATTACTTTAACGTAAAATGTGAAAAAGTACATGAGCTAAATTATAAAGTCCTCTCATATTTACTTTTCTGCTATATAAATGCTGTTATTAAGATAACATGCCAATAGGAATACTTAACAGTAGTGATTGTTGATAACTAACAGCACAACCAAATAATATGCAGGAGAAAATTATAGCAATATTTTAATAGTTTCTTCTAACATAGCAATTTATTATAACACTTTTCAACTCTAGATTGGAATTTTATTGTCTATGTTATTATATTCTTTATATAGAATTTTTCAATGAAAAGCATATAAGGTTTGCATAAAGTACATATCCTTAATAGAACCCTTATAGTACTAAATAAGCAGATATAACTTATATACTAGAAAACAATGACATACTTCAGTGCCACACTACAGTAAGACAGTTTTATTCTTTTCTTCTTCCAATAATACTTTTAAACCACCTACATCTTTTAGGACACCTTTATTTTACTTAATGCACTGGCAAAACTAAATCAAATTGTATAAAATTCACTTTGTGATGCAGTTCGCCTCTTATCCAGCCCGCATTAACTAGTGGCATTCTGTTGTGACCTTCTACGACATTGCATCCTCTCGAAAGGCTTTCAGAACGGCGGTGTTCAGTTGCTCGCAGCAGCGCGCCTTCAGGCTTGGAGGAGTGAATCTCTTGTTCTCCAGAAGCGTGCAGCCACTTCCTCTCCTCGGCAGCCACTGGTAGACTGCTCAATCAGGTGTTTTACACATATTCACTCATCAGATCGTTCTGCGCATGTTAAAATATTTATTGTAAAACACTTGAAGTGCATTGTATAACATCTTAAATTACGCTTGTTTCTCAGGGGAATGGCTTTAGGGGCGGAGCTAATTTGGGCATGCGCAGAAAAAGCTCAATTCCAAATAAGGCACAGTTGTAGTAAAGAAATTGAAAAAGAACTCTTTTTACGGTTTTAAAGCAGCCTTATTTCCAACATAAGTGCTTTTTATCCAGGTGTGGGTTTCGTTGCAGCCTAAATATAACATCAAGCAACTCAGGTTAGGCAGCTCATCCTTTTCCTTGTTCTTTTCTGCCTCTTCAGCTGTTGCCAAGCAGCCTTGGAGAAGCAGTGTGTATGTTTGTATTACTCTCATTTAATCTCCAATTTGATCCTCAGTGTATTTGCGTATTATGAATAGGAATTCTTCTTGTCCCGAACTCTGAAGAGAACAGCTGACCAACACATGGACATCTTTTCTTTAGTAGCGGCAGCCGTAACCAGCCTGTAGGCACATGTCTAAGGAGATTATTTCTATTTCTCTAAAGTCAAAAATATCATTAACTGGGTTTGCCTGTCTTCGGGGACCAAGGAATAAAAAAAAATTTCACTATGAAGTCCTCAATTTCATAGGCAAACAAATCATACCACTTCTTATCAACAAAAATAAGGTACACATGACAGTGAGCAGACCCTGACATTATCCCTGATAAAAAGTCTATAAACTAAAGAAATCTTCCAAAATTCACATTTTCCCTCTCTGCTGAATGTGTAGATTGAGGAGCAAAGTCTAGTTTTTATTTGGATGTGATATCAAGAACCGTTTGTGTTCAAGTCTTTGAAATTTCATTAAAATGTTCATACAAATCAAGAAGATAATTTGAAACTGCTCTTTCCAAATCAAAGCACTTCAGAGCCGGGGATATCTTTCTTGTTGATCTGTCAGTCAGCTGCACTCCGAGGGACCAGCTCCTCTGTTGTCCGAAGCCCCTTTAGGTGGCCACAGGGGAAGGCATGGATGTGGACTGTCTAAGTGAAGAGTTGGAATTTGACTTACTTTAATAAAGCAATCAAGGGGGCCCGCCCATTAGCTCAGTTATTAAGTGTCTGCTTAAACAAAGCAGTCTGTCTCTGGGAGCGGTGGTTCCATACCCAGATACTCAAAGCAATCCAGACCAGCGCTGGAGGTAATCTGGAGCCACCAAACAAACAAACA
>NDGN011505402.1:10488-21890 GCA_002564285.1 Tympanoctomys barrerae
GGATAACCACTAGGAAGATAACAATGTATAGTGTATTGACTATCAAAACTGTCCTATTAATCAGTTGTAAAAAAAGTATATTATGACTCATGAAACATATACAAAGGAGAAAAATAAAAAAGATGAGGTAAGAAAAAAAAAGAAAAAAATACCTTTTATACATGTTGCTATCATTTTAAGTCAAATTCCATTTTAATGAATTTCATTGGCCTTCTGGGTTGCTTTTTTATGATAATAAAGGTTGGTGCTAAGGAATTTGTTGCTAGAAATTACTTTCCTGATCATCTAAATCTGGGTGTGAGATGGAAGTGCTGGTATTTCTCTGAAGGGGGCTTGCACAGCCTGCAGCAGAGCATACCCTGCTTGTCCTCTCTGCTTCCAGGGCCCCTGGCAGAGCCAGGGTGCACTGTCCAGTCTGGAGAAAGGGCTCATGCATTGCTGTACATGCCCACGAGGACATAGTCTCTTCACCCTCGTGCCCAAGTCCCGGGTCATCAAGACTCACTGGCACCAACAGGCAGCTTTCATTCTCTCCCATCTTCATGAGTTCTTCCCCCTACTATCTGGCACCGAGCATCAACACGTTTCAGTTGTATATAAAGTTTTTTGCAAAAGCGCCTTTAGGACAGCCCTCTCCCACCCCTCAGCCTGATTTCATTACCTGAGCCTTCTAAGGTAGAAATTCTGGAGCCACTCCTAACTTTAAGCACAGCTTGGCCCCAGACTTGACCTTGAACATTCATGCCACTTCTTTGGGTATCTAGTGAGGGAACTGGACAAAGCAGCCTCTGTCCGCTGTCCCCATCCTAACAGCCTACTTTGCCACTGAAGATACAGAGGCCATCAGCACACAGGGAGCATGGACACATTAACCCAGCTCAGGCTGCCTCTAGTACATGAGTTACCATTGGCATAACACCTTCTCCTGAAACCCAGGCTAAGGGGCCATATAAACTGATGGTTGAGGTCTGGGCCTGTGCCAGGTGTGGATACCCCACACTCCCTAGGCTCTGCCAGCCTTTCCACTCTGCCATTGTCTACCCTTATAGTTGATGGCCTTTCTAGATCTGCACATGGTATAGCCCAGCATCCAAGCTGCCTTCCTTCTCTTTCCTATGTGGAATGTTTGCTTCATGAGAACCCTAATGCCTCAGGTAGCTATAACAAGTTCTTGATTTTGCTCTTCGGGATAACCACAGGGGGTGGGGGAGTTACCGTGCTCATTGTGAATCTGACCATTTCAGATGGGTTGAGGGGATTTTGAGGAATGCTGCCTGAGTGATGCTGTAGAATAGGGCAGGGATCAGGGAGAAGATGGCCTTGCTGGAGCATACAAAAAGTAGCCCACCTCCACCCTCAGGCCCCAGACTCACACCAGACCTCTACATGATTCTCACAGAATCTCTGCAGAAGTGTTTACCACTAAGGACACCAAGGCTTGCAGAAGGGGTTATTTGTCAACAGCTCAAAGCCTAGAACTTAGTTCTCCCTAGTTTCAGTGGCCTGTTGGATGAGTTTTGCTTTTGTTGTTACACGACATTATACAACACTAGTGTGTACATATTGTGCAGATCTTCTCTGTGAGCTGGCAAAGATGAAGAAGTGAGGGGCATGTCCTTAGGATCAGATCAATAGCTGCAGAGGCAGTACCCTAACATGTGATCAGATGGCAAGTCAGAGGGAGGGCTGTGCAGGAGGGGTGGGAACTTGCAGCAGCTGATGTGCCCTGTGAAGTGAGGAGCCAGAACCCTCTCCACAAGCCCTCCTCATGAGCTTCCTTCTTCCCTGGGGAGTTGCTTTTGTACTCCCGTGCAATTCCAATACTCATGAGCAGTGTCCTCCAGCCTCCGACTAATGCCCCACTGGTCCCTGTTATCACAACAGTTCTCACAACCACCTCAGAAATGAGATTTACGAAAGGGGTGTGTGGCAGGATACTGAATGGAGAACAGAGGTGGGGAAGGCTGGGAGATATGGGGGCATCGTGGGGGCATCAGGCTCCTCCCAAGGAGAAAGCTGAGTTTTGGGGGTTCCCCATAAAGAGGTGTCCTTTCTAATGTGGAGCTGGCAGGGCATAGGTGCCCCTTACTGTAACACAGAGCTGTAACACAGAGCTCTGTGACACAGAGCTTGGCTTCAGTCATTATTATGTGTTAAATTTTCATTGAAACTAGGGACTGTGAGAGGGAGTAATGCTTAATTTCTTTGGCCCCATGAAATACTCTTTAAATTATAAATTGCATACTTGTATCCTTAAGAGCAGCTATTAAGATGACGCCACTGCTTCACTGGCCTCTGGCTGTTTTGAGTATCTTTCGGCGCCTGGCTCTGGACCCAGTCGGGGACACTGATGGTTCAAGCATCCAGTGCCCTGGATGTGCTGGGTGTAAGAGAGCACTGAGCCTCTGAGAAGACAGAGATGAGCCACAAAGATCCAAGGAGGCTAGGAGCGTGTGTCACGTGCCCACCATGCACCAGACCCGGTCTGCTCCCTGTGTGTGTATTACTCAGCTAGCCATCACTGCCCAGCAAATATCATCAATCCTCACTGCAGGAGAAAACTTGAGTTACGAGTTACCATTTTAAGAGAGATTAAGCAGCTCTTAAAGGAAAAGAGAGGAAAAGCAATAAGGAAGAGCAATGGGAGAGGGGAAGACAAATGTTCTGTGCTAGGAGTCCCATGAGAGGAAGAAAGTCATCACGCATCTCAAGCAGCAGGGATCTCTGTATCTACGTATCTATGTATCTATGCAAACGGAGCCAGTCAGGGAAGCCTTCGATCACCCGCAGGACAGGCCCCATGGTGGTCTGTAAACACAGGGCTGGGAATGTTTACTTCCTGGGAAGTCCTTCTGTTGGACTTGTTCTCTGTGTCCAGGCATCTCTCATGGGTTGTTTTGAAAGGTCGTTTCACTGTGGGCAGAGGACCACAGACCTGTCTTTCCTCACCAATGCTTTCTTGTTCCTCCAGCATCCTTTGTAGGAAGCAAAGTCAGTGACCAACATCTCTGCCTGCTGCACGCTGGCTAGGAGGCAGGGGTCTATAAGTCAACCGCCCAGCAGTTACTTAGAAGCTATCTTGTACCTGGCGAGGAGGTATCACAGAGATTCAGAGGAATAGAAAATGCAGTCTTGACTGTTGACAGCTTCTAATTAAACGTTACAAGTGATCACAAATAAATTACTTCATTCAAGGTCTCTGGACCTTAATATATGCTGTTACCCCTCTGGTAGTATAAAGTTGCACACAACTTTCCATAGACTTGCATGCCAACTCAACCTTCCAGGCCAAACGCAAATGTCATGGCCCCTGAGAAGCTTCCCTGACCTCCCTGTTTCTGCATCATCCACATTGTACCTGTCTTCTGGAAGGCAGCACACTACATCATCCCTGACATGTGTGCATCTCTGGGAGACAGGCAGTCCCACAAAACACAGCGGACACACACCAAGCTTGGCCCTGACATATAGAAGGGGACTAAATGAGCCCTGTTGCATGAATTAATTACAAAGAAGTCCAGAAAAAGTGCAGATATGTAGGCTTAAGAGTGCAAAGAAAGGAAGGTTGCAACATGACAGTGGGTGTAAAGGTCCTGAATAATGCCTTGATCAAAAGCAAAACAAAGTAAAGTAACTTGGTGGATGAGTGACTTTACATTACCTGAATTTCAGTTGTCTCATCTGGTAAATGGGGTTCCAAAATTATCCTTCCTCAAAGAGGTGGTAAAAGAAAAATTGAGTCAACACAAAGATAGGGTGAAGTCTCGCACTTATCAAGTGCTCAGAACATTGGCTCTGTGTTACTCCTAAGGGTTGGAGTGAGAGAAGCTCTTCTTTTATATCTTCCTGTACTATCTGGATCTTTGCTCTGAGTAATTAGAAGCAAAAAGAAGTGATAAAGGAGTTGTCTTGAGCAGGGTCAGGTGTCACAGAAGTTTATAGTAATAAATGATGTAGTCCTGATTCCTGAGGGTAGACTAGATTTCCTGATTCTTGAAATTAACTTAAAAATCCTGAGTAGTATATACCATACACACACATGCACAAATTCTTTCTAAATACATTCATTATTTTACAAGAAAGTAAAGAATACTAAGGTCAAAATTCAAATGAAGGCAGGGATTCTAATCTTTGGACAAGAGCAGAGAACCTGATTATTCTTCTGGAGGGAATGTAGGGACAAAGAAGAAAGCTTGGAAGACCCAAGGGAGGCCGTCTCATAGGATGTCTCCTAGAGTTAGTGACCAAACAACTACATCTACAATGTAAAAAAAGTGCTTAAAATAAATGCCTGCCCTGCCAAGGACTCCAAGAGAAGCTCTCCATCCCCAACTTCATGCTAAGTCCACAGGAAGAAGTAATCTCTCCCAAGCATTGCAGTTGAAAGGAAGTTTGCATGCGAGTGCATAGGCCAGCTAGCTTGGGAAACAAGCAAATCACATCTATGAAAATAAAACATAATAACAACTGAAATGTAAAATTCAACATACAAGTTTAAGATTTCTAGTAGACTTGCTGAAGAGAAAAATCTATGAACTGGAAGATTAATCCAAAAACTATTACTCAGAGTGTAGCAGAGACATAATGGGCTAGATTTAAGACACAAGACTAAGGCCACAGAGCCAAGTTTTGTGGACAAGCTCTTGCTATTTCATTTTCCAATACTGAAAAACTGTGGTTTTTCTCAATTTCATAGCATTTTATTTTGATATGAAACATAAACTATTTACTTAAAAAAATCCATTGAAATATTCTCCTCACTAGTCAAAATACTCCTAAGAGCAATTCAAGAATTTAAAAATTAAATTATTCACCCATTAGGAGCTTGTTTACTTTGTGTAGTTCCCATCTTATTTTTGTCATAAATTTCAATAATTATCCTGTATTTGTATTCAAATACAAATCTGAATGCAATTTTGCCATGTCTGTATTCAAACATTGCAACCTGCTAAAACGTTCAGAAGTCAAACTTTTGAGATGCTTCCCTGAAAATATTTTGATAGAAGATTTTCAACTAATTTTAAACAAAATATAGAAGATTCATCTATTGAAAAATCAATTCTATTGCTTGAGTCATCTCACAAAATAGCTTGTCAAAGGTTCAAACACTTCTAAAATATTATCACCCTGGTTTTTTGTATTCATCAAATAAAAAAGGACCAGCAGACACAGTTAAATTGTTTTATACGTATAGAATTTCTATGAGTTTCAATGTATATAACTTCTATTTCAGTTGACACAACATTACAGCTCTAGAAACAGGTATAATATGTGCAATACCCATTCCAAGTAAATATATATATAATTAGTTTAATATATATATTAATTAATAATATAATATAACTATAATATATAATATATAACTATAATTATAATATAATATAACTATATATATTAATTAATAATACAATATATATTAATATATATATTAATATATATATTAGTTTAAAAAACAAGTGCTGTTAACATGTTATATTCATATTAGTAGCAAAGCAAATCAGTTTATCTCATGGTTGAAATTTGAGGTGAATTTCTGATAACATCAGATCAGATGCTTCACCTGCCAGAAACATTCAGTAATTGGATTAAAAAAGAATTGAACCATTACTGAAATGAGCTAATTTTCTATTTGCAAAAACCTGATGACACTGATATAAAATTAGGATAATTTATTTAGTTTCCAAGCCCTTCTGCTAACCGAGCCAATGTGTTACTAGCTATCACTTGACCTTTTCCCATATACACAAGAAAATGTGGAATTGAAGATGACTGAAACTAATTATTTAATCTAAACAAAAAGCCCTACTTCACAGACAGACGGGCAGATGCTCCATTTTCACTGCATCAGTGTGTTTGGCAGCAATGTTCTGCTGCTTCTTCAGAGACTGGGATCTTCAGGTTTTCACATATTACATGGTAACACTTAGGCCCCATAAAAGTATACATCTAAAATCATTATTTTATAGTGAGCAAGTTATACATATATCACCAATCTTCATGAAAAACAGAAATCCAGATCTTAATTGCTTATTAAATTTGGGTGTTGGTTTAATCATAATTTATTGCTGTCAAAGAATTTTTAACACAGAAAGTGCTCTCAATCAGTGTGATGGTCTGCTTTCTGTTGCTGGAACAAAATAGCTGTAGACTAACCACTTTAGGAGGGAAGGTTTATTTGTGATTCATGAGTTGTGAGATTTCATTCCGAGGTCAGCTGGCTCTATTACTTTAGGCCTGTGGTAAGAAAGACCAGAGCAGAAGGAGGGAGAGAAAGAAGGGGATGGAGGAGAAGGAGAAGGGAAAAGGGAAGGGGAAGGGAAAGGACAGGGAGCAGAGAAAGCTGGAGGAGCACTAGCATCTGAAGACAAGAATGTGCTCTTCAAGGGAGACCCACACTCCCTTCCCATTACCTACCTCCTCTAACTTCGCTCCACCTGGTACAGTTTCCTCTACTGCCCAACAGTATCATCAGCTAGGGCCCAATTAAAATCCAAACCCTAACAGTCAATGGTTGTATACTTACAGATTTATACTACATATTTAGACTCAAATCACAGTAGCACAGCTACCCAAATTGTTATACTTTCACAGCAGAATTATGCAATATCTGCCCCGTTCGTGTTACCAATAATGTTCCAGGCTTCCCACATCCCTTGCTACTCCCTAGTCTGGGGATCTGAGGAAGTACAAAACTGCAATCACAAAACACAGCAGGACTAATTCATGCACCAAGTGGCTGCTCAGGGCTGCAGTGCAGAATACGAACACCGCAGCTGCCCAAGCTGGAGCCTGCCTCACATAATCAGCACTTGTCCCACCTGGTGGGCTTGCCACAAGAGAACACCAAAACTTTCAGCAATCAAAACGAGTAATATTTTAATGCAATGCTTTCAAATCTCAAGATAACCAAAAGCTATATCAGATTTTAAATAATCACAAGATTCAGTTCCACATTTGCGCAGCCCTGTGACCTCTCCATAGTCCCAATCCACAGATCCTATACTTATGGATGCATTAAAAGACACCTGTAGGAGAAAGGCCACCCCAAATGAGGAGGGGACAGGAACCCACCATTCTCTGATATCTAGTGCTTCAACCCAACTTCCTGTTTTAAATTTTCTGCTGTGAAGATTAAAGGTCAAGCCTCTGATCATCAAAAAAAAAACATGTCTTTTGCTCTTCAGAGGGGATTATGAAGACACTGAAGAAACTCTAAATACATCCATGTGTGATCGCAGCAGTTTCTATATTACCCCCCAGCCCAGTAAAATGTATGGTTCAGCCATAAAAGAAATGCATCTGGCAAAAACTTTAAATTTGCTCAGAAGAAAACATTAATTAAATTAATATCAAGGCCACCTAGCATGAAATGGAAATTCAAGTTTATCTATGGTTCAGACTAATTGTATTTTTCTAACCTTGCTGACCTGAGTGACAGCAAGGGACAAAAACACAATGGCACAGAAATGGTAAAAAACAAAAAACCTAAGTATGAACTTCTTCCCACTACCAAGATTCCAGTGAAACCATACTGCTCAATCAGTGCATCCCAAACTTTTCTCTCCTCTTGGTTTCCTAGCTGTGCCCCCGGAACTAAAGTGAACTCACCAGCATTTCCTGTGTGACACTTTTGTACATGCGAGTCACTCATGATTGCCACACTCTTCCTACTCACATTTCAGTTCCAAATGTTGAACTGTACCTGTCACCAGAGTCTGTCCCTGGGGCATCATCCTGTAGCCCAGGGGATGGGTGCTCCTTTGGGTGCCTATCTCACAAACACCAGCACACCCAGGAGTGCAGTCTCAGACGCACACATGCAGATGCCCCACAGGAAGAAAGCAGGAGTTAGACACCTGACGAGCCAGCGAGGGTCTCTGTCACTCCTTGATGAGTGCCTTCAGACTAAGGATGAAATGTTGTATCACGTTTCTCACCTTCCATCACTTTTCAAGCTGCTGTCATTCCGATTTTCAAGTAGAAAGCATTTTATGTTCTGTCTTCCTGCTCCTTCCCAGGCACTGCCACTCCCAGTCCAACCTTTGGCAGATGGGGTTTCTATTACAAACTGCAGAAAGCCAAAGATTAATTCTGAGGTTGCAAACTGTGGGGCTCGCCTCTGCTGGCAGAAATACTCGGGACATTATGCTTGGTTTGAACCTGCCCTGACTTTCCCCCATAGTTCACAACAGGCCTTTGTCATGTGAACTTTTCTATTACCTCAAGTTCTAAAACATAAGAGAATAAGCTGGCCTTCTAGAAAAGCTCCCTTCTAAATCTATCCAAACAGAGCTCTGAATCAATCCTAGCTTTGCACCTTGCATTGCAAAATAGCTTTAAGGAATTCACTGGGGAAAGAATACTCAAAAATATATTCATCTCCCTATTTGTAATCTGACCCTTGAAGACTGCTCTATATGCTCTGGATAGAGCTACCAGCTTGCAACTGTTGGGAGGCTGTCTAGGCAAAGTCACTGTCACATCCACACCGACTTTCATCTTGCAAGGATCTCTGTTAAGGTCCCAGAAGACTGGTAGGTGAGCACAGCCCTCTTCCTTAGGGAGGGCAGATGACATCTAGCTTAGGGTAGAACAAGCGCATAAATTGCCACAGGACAGAATGAAAGGGTGCACATCTAGTAGAAATAGAGTGTGTGTTCAATAAAATGTCTGGTTATGTGTATGATTATTTAAACAAAAATATTTCTCTAAAGGAGGTGACTTTGATCTACATTTAAAGGGGTGTATAAAATTTCTACAGATCATAGTGCGATGAAAGTAGGGTCTAGAAAGGATGCTATGTTTCTAGAATCTGGAATTTCATGAGTCCGTGCAGCAGGTACTAAATTCCCCAGTAGCCTGGAGATTCTACATGTGAATCTTCCCTGAACTCCAAGAGCCCTTCAGGGGTCACACACCAGATTAGGTAGCTCCCCCTCCTCCATTTTATCCTATGTGCACACAGGCTCTCCATTCCAGCTCATTTCAGTCCATTTCTTGTGCTCTTGATCACCCCAACTTTCAGAGGGTACTTTTTGATATAAGTCCATTGACAGCTGTGAATCTGTACTGGGCTTGGAGATCAGAAACTTGTGCCTTTTAAAATTGCAGGCAGCACAGCAGTGTGGACACAGGTAGCTCTGCCACTAGCAAAAGCACTTTTGTGTAACATGAACTTAAGGTCATCTCTTCAGACTGTTCAAAGACCTTTTCGGCTTAACGCTATGAGCATTTGAACTTAGTTGAATGATCATGTTTCTGGTCAAAGGATCTGACTATATGAAGTCCCCATATTTGAGTGATTTGAAAATTATGTTTGGGAGCAAACTGTCAACTGGAGAAATGCTAGTGACTGCAGGTTAAAAAGAAAAAAATTGACCTCCCTGAGATGGAAAGAGAAAGGGAGGGATACAGGGAAAGAGGAAGGGAGGGGGAAAAAAAGACCGAACTACATATGCAGAGAAAAAGCTGGAGGGTGAACCACACCGAAAGACTGAATCCTGTACAGCTCCCAACATATGGGCAATGCAGAAGTTAGTCATCAAATATTTACTGAGTATTGACTTAAGTGTTTAATGTTGAGAGTTAAATTCTGAAGATCAAGGAGCAACGCTATCGTTCTTGGAGGATAATCCTCGATGTCTGCATGAGGTTCACTTTAAGCAGTGATTATTCTTGCAGAGATTCACATGTGTTCATAGTAGGAGAAATAAAGCTGTAACATCGCTCCTGCTTTGTTTATTTTAATTCAGTAATAAAGATAAAGGCAGACACGTAACCCAGTCCCAAGAGCAAGATAACTGGGCTAAACTGTAAATATAAGCAGGAGTCAGCCACAAAGAGACCAAGGGGTGGAAACATCCTAAGTATACATGTCACTGTGCTCAGATGAGAGAGCAAATTTTGAGTCACGACTGGTAGTTGGTCACCCTTCTGTATGATCCATCCATATAATGTCCTCATGTATTGAAAGTGAAAAGCATTTTTGAAGATGACACCGTGTTCTCCCATTGTGCTTGCTTTTCACTTTATAGAAACTAAACCAGAGGGTTGCAATCTATGACCCAGGCCCCAAATTCAGCACATGACTTTTTTTATAAATAAAGTTTTATTGGCATACACTCATGGATAACAGTTCTTTGCTATCTATTATTGCTTTTATACTAAGGCATAATTGAATAGTTGTGATAGAAACTACAAGGGCCTTGAAGTTTCAAATATTTATGATCCACACTTCACAAAAACTTGCCAGGCCTTCATCTAGAGCCATCTTCCCAGCTGTTACCCCCCCCTTGGTCATTTGAACTCATGAAGTTGTAATCTCTTAAAGGAAATTCATGCCACACTAAGAAGGAATAAGCAAATCTCAGGAAAAATGGGGACTAGAATGAGAGGGGCAGGACTATGAAGGAAGGGCCCAGCAGGACAAACTTCCTGGTCAAGGAAGGGTATTCCCTAAGTCTGATAGAGGAGGAAACTATGACAACACTACTGCTGGTCAAAAAATTAATTCTTTTTCACAGTAAGAATACTTCACTTTAAAAAAAAAAAGTGCAGCATTGTACATTACCAGACTTACAGGATGTATGGCAAGAGTATATTTGGTGAATTATGATTGTGCAACAGGAGGACTACATCTTAGGCCTTTCAGCTGAGAAGCCATGCACAATTCAAATCAGAGCTGATGTCCCTCCTTGGGGCTGAAACACCCCGAAGTAGAGAACATATCCACAGCCCATACAGCTTCCAAACCTTTGTCTCTGGCAGCCTGATGATTAATGTGTAAAACAGAAAGATGATTCCTCGACTGCTTTTGAGCCCTATGAGCGCAGTGAAGTCAATAAATATTTATTGAATGTATTTTCCTAAGCCTGCAGCACTTGCTCAGTGATATAATCAAATAAGAAAGAATTGTTCATGGTAGTCAAATAAATATATAAGTGTATGCTGATGGAACTCAGGATAGACAAGATGGCAAGGGAGAAAATACTCTTGCACTTGGATTCAAGTTAACCACATGGTACTAGCCTTTGACAGAGGAAGAAGGAATGAAGAAAGAGGAGGAAAGAAAAAGACTTATAAATGGCTCTGTTTTGAACAAATAAAATATGTATTTTTAATTCTTTGTTGTTTTTATTTTTTAATAATTTTATTGAGAAACAAATAGCAATGAGACAGTTCCAAAAACTGATTACTAGCACAGTTTCAATAATTAATACATTGCATATTGTTGTCTTAATGGTTTTTCATTGTACAAGATGCAGACATGATATCCTGTACACAAACACTATTAGAACAAATCTATTCATTGAATTAAGAAAAAGTAGCTGTATATCCTATTTTGAATATACAGATAGAAAATGGTCCTTCATTTGTATCCCCTTTTTTGTTTAGTTTTGTCA
>NDGN011505407.1:7013-19701 GCA_002564285.1 Tympanoctomys barrerae
TCTCTCTCTCTCTGCTTGATTCACTCTCCCTGTTGTCTAAAATATGTAGTGTGTACATAGGATGACCCTGAGGAGGCCTAGTCCGTAACTGAGATACGGCAGATAGAGTGGGGCGTGCGGTTGCACATGCAGCCCGCCACAGACAGCTATATTTAGCAGCTGCAGGAACTGATAGGACGCATCTGGGGAGGGGGGGGGGAGAGTGGCAAAGCAAGATGCCCACATAAGAAGAGATTCATTTTGTAACCAGGAGAATGCTGCCGGACTTTGATTTCCTCATCTGCAAAAAGCTGCCAAAGTGGTCCCCTCCAGTCACAGCCTTCTGAGATTCTCCCAGCCTGACTTCCTTCGCTGTTTACATTGGACCACAGTTCGGGACTTGCTCCTTTAGAAATTCTCATGTGAATGATGATTCAGAAAAACCTTTAGTTAGGGCACATGGGTGTTCATGCCTTCCACAGGTTATGCAAGGAAAACTTTAGAGAAGTGAGGATGAAATGCAACATATTTTATGCCTAACCTCAGGTCTTTAACCAAAACTTGGGAAATTACGTTCCACTGTCTAACCAGGAAATTTTTCAAATTCATTTCCGCAGTCCTGCTCTCTAGTTCTATACTTGGACCTTCTAGGTGCACTTGAGGGAGGTTATGCAGAATCAAATAACCAATGAAAAAGAAATAGAAAAAAGTTTTGAACTCAAACAATTTAATCAAAGCCAGTAGTGATTTTAATTAATGAGAAAAAGGGTCGTTAAGTACATCATTATCACAAATCTTATAGTTTATCTTTTTAATAAACTTCCTTTGCTCCAGCCTAAAAGCCTCTCAGCAGCCACTAATACCTAAATCGCTATCCCAAACACCCCAAAGATTACCTGTCCAAATGTTTATGGCATACATTAATGCCAAGGTTGCAGCTAGTAACATGAACATTTTAAAATACTTAATGGTAAGTACATGTTTAATCTAATTCTTTTTTAAAAAAACAGATCATTTCTGGGTGATATGCAGATGGGCTGATTTAATGTAAAGCCAAAATTGAGTTTCCCATCAATAAGTATAGATCAGAGGCAAAGAAAGGGTTAAAAACACATTGGATGAATCGCAGCTATCCCTCTTTACAGCCAGCAGCCCTTACTTTCCAGAACAATATTTTTACAGATGATTTAGTTACCATAAATCACACTTTCAATTTTCAAATGCCTTTTTTAAACACATGCAAAAACACTTGGGAGGGTTTCTTAAAAAATCTGAGCCTGCCCAATTATATGTAAATGGAATGAAGAATCCTACAAGTCCTAAAAGAGAAAGGACATAGGAGACACACACATTCCCCCGTGGCAAACAGCACATCCTCATCTCCCTGCTAGAATACAGACACTGGCCAGGAAGGTAAGAGTTGCTTTCTCAAAATGCTCAAGCTACAAAGAGAGAAATCAAAACAATCCTACCCTGCTGGATCAAGAGCGTGTTCCAGAAATGTTCCATGGGTTGTAGAAGTCAAAGTCCGAGACAGTGAGAAGGGAGGAAGGAATGCGCTCGCATGTTCGAGTGGCTCGGTGTGTGATCCAGGCAGAGCGTGTGTGGATGTGTTTGTGTGTGGAATGGCAGGACTCGGGAAGCAGCCAGTAGGCAGGGCACTTGGCAGCCCCTCCCGGCAGACGCGGCAGCTGGGCTGCTGCTGCAGGGAGCTGGATGAATGGCAGTGGGGAGAGAGGAGCGACTCACAGTGTGGAGGCTCCAGTCGGCAGGACTGGGGAGTAGGGGAGAAGACACTCCGGCTGCCTGTGCTCCCTACCTGTTGAGCCAGCTAGAAGAGTGCCCCATGCTTTCTGTCCCCATCCTGGGCAGAGGGGGAAACAGCAGAAATAGAATACCAGTCGAAATGTTTGGAGAGTAAGTTTACAAAATGCGCTGGGTGGTTTTTCCCCAAGAATATAATTTAACAAGAAAAGCCTTCTGAGATGCACCAGGATCAAATGTCCTGCTGACCCCGGGCCCCCCAAACTGAATAGACACATGATGGCCATGCCTCTAGTGGCACAAGGAAATCAGACTTTAGAACAAATGTTTTGGCATTCCAGGGATGTGTTTCCAGGAGAAACATGACACTCCTCCACCTCCTTAACCAAACCCACAGAGCTTCCCACCCATAGCTCATTGTCTGCTTTCTGTAAACATGCGGACATGTATATTATTTAAATTTTAGTGTATAAAGATAAGACAAAGATGGGCGCCTTTATCTTAAACTGCTTATGGGGAGAGGCCTCTCAAACTTGATGGTGCCTGGGCCTCAACTTCTCTTTTGACCATGGAACAGCACATAGTGATAAGGTGCTCCTCGTGTGTCCCAAGGTCCCAGGACCCAAGATGCCTACTGGAGCCTTTGTTGCCAGACATTAGTCACCGCCTTGAGTATTAAATGTCTCTAATCACAAAGCCAGGAGTGTCCTGTCTCTGGCTCTAGCACCCGATGCAGTTACCAAGAGATTTATGGGCGATTTTGAAACCAGTACAAAAAAGAAGTAGAAAGTTTGAAACAAATGGTCAATGATGTCATAACGCAAATATATATTTTTGTGCTTGGAAAGACCCAAGATAATGCAGTAGTAGAACACATAAGAGCTCCCGCCACCATCAGCAATGATAATATGTAATATATATTGAATATAAATAAATATTGAGGATTGGGTTATAACTCTGTCATAGAGCATTTGCTTAGCATGTTTGAGGCCCTGCATTCCAGCCCCAGCACTGCATAAAGAAAAAAAAAAAAAAAAAAGGTGGAAGGGAGAGAGGGAGCTATGGAGGGAGGGAGGAAGAGAGGGAGGGAGGGTAAATATTACTGTCTTTTGTTGATGATAGTGGTGAATCCTGGCAACAGTAGCTCCTCCTGTAGGTCAGCAAAGGACCCCATGCACTAAACCAGCCCAAAACAAAACAGAAGTATTCAAGGAAAGATGGGGGAGGGAAGAAAAAGGAGAAAGAAGAAATAAGGAGAGAAAAAGGATTAGGAATCTGATATGCTCACTTTCAACACTGCAGGAAAGAAAAGCCCATCTTCTCGGAGACAGCAATCATGAGAAATTAAAATCCTAAATCAAAAATCTCACCATGCTCTTGCTTGAGGCCTGACATTCCCTCTTGGAATGTTAGAGACTTGCACTCACAGGCTGAGAGGTCCTTAAAAGACGGTTTTCTAGATCCCTTTCTGTCCAACAATTGCTTTTAGCCACCAATTTTGACCAGCCTGTTCCTCCAGTGCTATCACCCGAGTGTCCCCAGAGTCATGTTCCAAGTTACCGACTAGGCCCTGCTGGCTTGTTCCATTCTCGGTCCCCCTTCTCTCTCTCCCCACCGTGGTGTCCCCCACCATTTCCTTTTGCCTTCAGCTCTATTATCTCTCCGGTCACCCAGATCAGAACCTCACCATTCTCTTTGAGGTCTGACTTCCCCCGCCACCCACACTGATCAAGAAGTCCCCAAGCATCCTGGTTTCATACTCTGTCTCCATTGCACTGCTATTACTGCCTCTTGGGGCCTCATGACCTTACCTGCTCTACCAGCTTCCTAAGGACCTCTCTGTCTCTTCTCTCCCTTGCATCTCCCCAAACCTTGCTGTCCATTTATTTTTTGGGGTTTTCAGGGCTTCAGGACCTATTGGTCATAATCTATATACATTTTTGAACCCAGATCTGGCTTCCCCTGGAATCCAGGCCTCCCTCTGTCCCACTAGCCTTTCTAGCATAATGCTTCCACTGTGGAGCCTCTGCTTTGACCAAACAAAAACTCAGTATTCCAAGAACTCCAAAGCTGTTTTTCTTTCTAGAACCTCCACTTTCCTAACTTATCAAGGAAAAGCACCTCCTTTTTTATTCCCCCCCCCAATGCTACTACATACTTGATCCATTCCCTTATTCCCTTTTAAAAGAGAATTCCTTTCCTCTGAGCTCTAGTGGTAATTCTCAGGCACTGACACATTCTTCCTTGATGGAGAGGTCATTTATTCATACATCCTGCTCTGCTGCTCCTTAAGGACCAGGTCTTGCTAGGCTTACTTAGGGATTTCAGTGCCTACAAGCAGCGCCTGACCATCGTTAGGCCATGAAATACTAGCTAATTTATTCATCCAGGTAAGTCAAAGAACAAAATAATATCACCCTGTCTGGATACCATTTCCAAAGCCAACTTTCCATAGGATGTTCTATCACTTACAAAACTATTGCTGCTAGCTTATCCTTCTATTTTCCCAGTAAATGAGGAATATACAGTCAAATTTTAAATTGGTACAATCTCGAGGCCTAAGCCTGCAGTTCTTGACAGCATGATTCATCAGACAGCTCTCTATTTATTTTCAGTTCTTAACCAGATAATACTGTGACCAAACATTAACCTCTCTATTTCCGCTAACAGCTTTTTACATTTATAAAAACATTATTCCTCCAACAGAAAAAAAAAAAAAGGTAGAAATACCTCATGATAGCTTGCATCACTAGATATGGTTCTTTCACTCTGAGATGAGGCTTAGCTCCATTTGAGCTGAAAGCTACACTAATTTTTTATTTTTTTCTAAATTTTTATTAGTACATGTTAGCAGCACACAATAACTATACTCATTGCAGGGAATCAGTACATGTGCATAACATGCCTCACTACTTCTCACCTCTCCTTCCCTTTGTCTCACTCCACCTGCCCTCCACCTCTATGTCCCCTTGCCTTTTACAACAGATCCACCACCCTGTTTCCTACTTCATAGCTTGCATCTTGTTCTTTAAATTTTTTTTGGGGGGGGCACATATTTTAGGACAAGGTCTACAAAGTCCACAGGGTCTCACTATGTACATCAGACTCATAGTGATCTTCTTGTTTTCAGCCTCCCAAGAGCTGTGATCACAGGTGGGCACTACCACACCTAGTCTCAATCACCATCTCAGGGTGCCCCAGGGGTGGGGCCATCACAGCAGACCCCGGGGACTGAACTCCCAGCCCCTACGTCTGCCTAAGCAAGCACTTTTTTTAAAAAAATTATTTATATTTTGGGTCTTTTCTCATGTAAGAGAAATTACACAATGATTAAGCTGTCTGTCTGGTTTATCTCACTGAGTGTTAGGTCACAAGATCCATCCATTTTTCTATGAATGACTCAAATGTGCCCTTCTTGTGGCAGTTTCCTTTTAAATATCTACTCATTGTTTGGTCATTTATGTCTTTTTTATTAGCTCTTAGACTTTTTTATCTAATGTTGGAAGTTTTTAGGAAAAACTTGCATATAGTAAGCTGCAGGCATCTTAACTCTACAGCCTGATGAACTGGGGTGGGTGGATATGCTGTACTCCAAGTGCATGTGCTATGGAGTGTTCCCAATGCTGCAGAAACATCTTCCATGCCCAAGCTAGTCAACACCTCACTTCTCCAGCTGGGCGCTATTGCGGTTTCCATGACCATCGATTTATTTGCTGTGTAGCTCAGAAGATGTCTTATGAAATGAACCACAGATGCCCCGTTTCCAACCAGTGGTGCAACCAGCCGGTGCTGGGCTTGTGGTTCCACGTGGCACCAAGGTAAACAGCTATCACCTTCTCGTCACAGCCTTCTCCCGGTGACCCCGCATGGCCACAGAATTTTTACTAACACTCCATTATTCATGGGCTTTTTAACAGTGTCACAGGCTTTTCACATGTTCATACATCACCCAAGCATACAAGGAACATGATAACAATCAAGTAGAATCACTGTTCTTTTCCATGTGTCCAAGTAAGCAGCCTTTTCTTATTCACTGCCCCTGCAAAGGAAAGTCATGATTCGTAAACCAGACTGGATATGCCAAGGACCCTTCCTCTTAAAGACCTGGTGACCTCAGATGTCATTTTCTGTCTTCCCACTTAGGACTCGGATATAATTTGTCTTCGTGGTTTCCAAGCAGAATGGCTACTCTTTATTGTGAATCAATACATGATTCAGATTTAATTTGCCGGCTTAATAGAATTTAGGAGTGCTCATTCAATCTTAGAAAAATATATTTTAAAAAATATTTTAGAAAGACTTTATATCATTTGCCTATATTGCATGTGGTAGAAGAAGACAATTTAAAAAGTACTTTCACTATAAATGCCATGAGTGATACAAAAATTCCAATTATTTCAATTATTGTTACACTGTGTTCTTCTTCCTTCCTTTATCTGTTGTTTACTCGAGGAATCTCATTGCCAGCTTAGGGTATTATTTGTCTGTAGAGAGCAATATCCAGATTGTGTCTAAATTCACTCAGATTCAGATAGTCTTATCTATTGTAAAAGAAAACATTTACACACACACACACGCACACACACACACTTGCATGTGTATGCGCACATGAAAACATACCATAAAATCTACCAAAAACTATCCACAATTTCAGAGCCAAGCTTAAGTAAATAATTTTTAAAACAAGAGGGAGAGAAATTCATGAGTTTTGAACCTAATCAGCCCTTTCTATTTTCTGTTCTTTTTTTTTTTTAATGCATTTAGTGCAGGATCTACAGGGCTTCATTAGTAGATCAGACTCCTAGTGATCCTCCTGTTTTCAGCCTCCCAAACGCTGAGATTAGAGGCATGCACCACCATGTCCAGTCTCAATCACTGGCTCAGTGCACCCTAGGGGCAGGGCCAGCACAGCAGCAGGAGATCAAACCCTGGCCACTGTGCTCTGCCTAAGCAGGGGCTTTAATCCACTGAGCTATCTAGCCAGCCCTAACACTTTCTATTTTCCTATAGCCATGGCTGCTCCCCTTCCCCAAAGGCACTCAATACCATGGGCTAGCAAGAGCTCCTCACCTCTCCCACCCCGTCCACAGCTTCATATCATGTGAAGGGAGAAGCATGTTTACAAGCAGGCCAACGTATGATCCTTTCATTCAAAAACTATTGATTGCCTATATTTACCAGGTTCCTCTCAAAGTGTTGAGTACTGTCTTAGCCAGCTTAGGCTATAACAAAATATCAGACTGAGTGATTGGATGGTGTTCATCTCTCTTTGGGTAAGAAGTTCCAGCTCTGGTACTAGCATCATTGGGCTCTGGGGAAAGGCCTCTTTCTGACCTGCACAGAAAGGTCACCTTCCCATTGTGGTCACCTTCTCACTATATCCTCATATGCCAAGAGGAGAAAGAAAGAAGGAAATGATAAAAATTTTGATTTTCCTCCTACTAAAACCAGTCCTTATAGCGTAGGATGCCACTCTTATGACCACATTTGACATTAATTGCCTCTTAAGGATCCAAGTCCACATAGTCCTATTGAGGCTTCTATGTACTGTAGCACAGTATAAATTTGAAAGGGACACAATACAGCCAATATCAGGGACCTCAAAGTAAACCAGTTCCAAATCTCAGCCCTCACAAACCTCATGTGCAAGAGGCTCAGTGTTTAGGGCCTTCCTACTCAGCTTCCTCTGAGCCTTCCCTTCCTCTGCCAGCCCTCAGACTTGGTTCTCCTCTGCCCTCAGCCCCTGTGCCCTCTTCCCTGATCCTTACTCTTTCTCCTGTATGATCATAACTGCTCCCAGGGCTTATGTTTCAGCTGTACATTGAAGACTTCACAGTGGAGATCTCCAAGCAAAATCACCATCCTAGCCAGGAGAGCCCCATCCAGTTAACCTATTAGATATTTTTATTCATTCATTCATTCAATAAATATTTTTTCAATTTTTCCTATGTACTAGCTTTCTAAAGCTGAACTTGTTCAAAATTAATTTAGTATATTTTACTCCAGAAATTTACCTTGTATCTATTTCCTATCTCAACAAATGACACCGCTGCATGCAACTGGGAAACCCAAAAACTAGAGTCCTCACCCTAGGCTTATATTTTATCCATCACAAATCTTTATTTCTATCTCCTTGACCTCTTGTGATCCTGGTCCCTTTACTCATTTGCATCAGTCAACTTTCTATTACTGTGACAAAATACTTGAGAAAATCAATTTAAACAAGGAAAGATGTGTTATGGCTCATACCCTCAGAAGCTTAGTCCATGGACCATTGGTCTCATCACTTTGGGCCTAAAACAAAGCCACGCATCATGGCAGAGAGCACATGGGAGAGCAAAACTCTTTGCTACCTAGTGGCCTAGAAGCTGAGAAAGGGGGAAAATATCCCAGTGTCCCATTCAAAGGCACATCCTCATTCCTAGCTTTCTCCAATTACTCCCACCACCCCTTCCCAATAGCTCCACCAACCAAAGACCAAGTCTTCAACACAAGAGCCTTTGAAAGACGCTAAGATCCAAACCATAACATTATCTTTATTATCGTTCAGACCACCATCTCCTCTCTGAAGATCACCAACTTCTGCCTAGCCCTTTTCATGTGACTTTTTCTCACTGATCCTTCATGGTTTCTTTACAATATCATTGCCAGTTGGAAGTGGTCTTAATTTCCTATTGAGTGTCTCTTCTGTGAATGTTCGTATCTCCCTGTCTTAGTCTGTTTCTGCTGCAATAACAGAATACCACAGACTCTGTGTGTTATAAACAGAAAAAGTTTATTTGGTGATGGACATACAGGTTGCTTCCAAGATCTATCTTTTATGAATTACACTTCTACAAACATGGATAGGCATGTGTCACAGGAATATGATGTCTTTAAATATTTCAGGCAGATACCTAGAAGAATAGCTAGTCAAATGGAATATATATAATATATATTATATATTATATACTATATTATATATATACTATATATATATATATCCATCAACAGATCAATGGATAAAGAAAATGGGATTTTTATACACAATGGAATACTATTCTGCCTTAAAGAAAAACTTGAGGGTGCCATTAAGGCCATAATGTTAAGTGAAATACATCAATCAGACACACAAGCTTAAATATGGCAGAGTTTCTCTTATATGAGCAAAATAAAAAAATAAAGAGTGAAACAAAAGACACACTAAGAAATGGTGAAACAGATCTTTCTCAGATGGAAACAGGATCCAGAAGTGAAGAGGGAATGGGAGGGGAGGCAAAGGGACAGAACAATGACCTAAGGTGTGTTATGTATGTGTACCAACCCCACACAAATAGCCATATACTGTACTCAATTAGGTAAACAAGCCCATTGGACTATGGTTTAGTGTCTGGAACTCAATGATCAAGGGGCTGCATCTGGAAAGGGCCTTCATGCTGTCTTGTAACCTAATGGAAGAATGTCACAGAGTAAGGAAGCCCAGGCGTGAGATAGAAAAGTCAAGCTGCATTCGTTGTTTTGCCAGAAGTCTACTACCTCAATAATGCTTGGTCTCCTCACCAAGGTGTCCTCTCCTAACACTGCCACAATGACTGCTACATTTCAGCATGAGTTTTAGAGCTGATATTCAAACACAGCTCTCCATAAACAAGCCCATTTAGTGCTTGTCACAATGTTGGATTTCCTACTTACTTCTCTGTATCCCCTACTGGCCTGTAAATTCATGAAGGTCACAAAGGAGAGCGTTTTTCAAAACTACATGTCCATTTTCTGGTATAATACCTGATGCATAGTTAGCCCCCAACAAATACTATTTGAATAATGAATATCAAAATCCCTCCCAGATGTTGTATTTGCTTTAGCTGAATTCCACCAGGATTTAACTCAAAGGAGTAACTACAGTACCTAGAATTTAGAACCAAAGCTTAGAGGAATATTCAGAAGTATATTTATAGTTTGGAGAGTATTTCACATTTTTATTACATAATGAACTATTAAAACTGATGGTCAGATTGAAGCACCTGGTTAGGCAGACACAGGGACCAGGGTTCAATCCCCAGCGTGCCGTGCTGGCCCCACACCCAGGATGTCCTGAGACCACAACTGAGACTGGGCATGCTAGCGCACACCTGTAATCCCAGAACTTGAAAGGCTGAAAGCAGGAGGATCACTATGAGTCCTACCTGTGTAGCAAGACCCTGTAGACCCTGAACTAAATACACTTTTTGTTTTTTAATGATGGTTCCTTTATGGGTTCTCATGTTCAAACTACTCATTGCACTTATAAAGAAACTGAAAAATAAAGGAGACCAGCTAGATAGCCTGGACCATTGTCTGGGTCCCCATCATAGAAGGCCTCATTCTTTCTAGCCCAGACCTCAATTCCCTTGGTAGAAATGGCCTGAGGGCATAACCATGGTGGCTCAGTGAGCTACTCCTGTAGTCTTAAAAATTCTCAGCTCTTTGGAAAACACAATGAGACTGCATCCAGCTTCTCAAATTACCAGCAAAGAAACTAAGGCTATAATGTTTTTAACAAACATTGAAACAACTTCTATTCAGAGACATGACTACCTACAATAGACATGACTACCTACAATGAAAAAATGAGTAATCCACCTTCCAGCCATTGCTCTTCAGAAAAGAGTTCATCTTGGCCTCATTTTTATATCATGTAATTTGAATCGAACTTTCTAGTTACAGGACAAATTAAATCCTTCCTGTATCTGCTAAACTATACAAATTTGCAAGTATAACACCTGTAACCGAATAACAAATATTAAACTATTTTATTTTTATTTAGCACATTTCAATTTCCAAGTGAATCTAATTTGAAAAATACTATAAAGCTCTTTTCCATTTTGCCATCGTACAGAGCAGGGGAGTCCCATGGGATCAAAGTGCTGTCTTTCTGAAAACCATCAGCCTCTTAAGACCCGGACAGGTGATTGAGAACGACATAAACATGCTATTACACTTCAACAGCAAACTCTTGGTTGACCTTGGCATAAGGGTCTAACATTTAGTGACTCTTGGCAGCAGCTTCTAAACCAAAAATCCAGAGGGGAAAAAAGAATTTCACAAACTTTGACACCAAGTACTAATAAATAGCTGAACTGCACAAATTACATTTTTTTCCCTTCCTGTAGCCGGCCTTTCTTCTCAGTTTCCTGTTCTTATTAGAGATCTACCTCTTTCTTGTGGCTCTTCGCAAACACCTTTCCAGCCCAGCCCTATTCAACATGAGTCACTCCACTACCTCCAGCTCACAAATAAAACTTCACAGTGGTAGAAGGGCCTGAGAGTGCATTTCCTCTCTTACACAGTGTCCTTCACCCCCTTGACTCCCTCTCCTACAGGCTGGGCAGTGGTGCATTCCCCTCACCAAACCCTTTCAGGCCTCACTTCTGACCCAGGACCCTACATTCAAGCTCTCACTTTCCTCACTCTCTACCCCCACCCCACCTGCACCCCATCTACTTGTTCAAGGTGCTAAGTTCAGCCTACAATTTGTAGGAAAGCATCTGGTGGGATAAACTGCAATTCCTACCCCATATGGAAGTATTGAAGTTTAGGATGAGAAATCTTAATAATTTTTTTTAAATCCCTGCTTGAACTGCAAAAGAACTTTTTTGTTCTTTTGCATCGGGTTTGGTTGGTGGTATTTATAGGAAAAGCAAAGGGTCTGGGAAAAAATATTTATACAAAAAAAATTCCACACTTTCTCAAAAGTTGAAAATTAAAAATTAGAATGAGCCTTATCAAGCCATGCCTTTGCTAGTTCCTCAAGTGCCTAAATAAACTGTATGGATGTGTCTCTCTGACCCTCACAGAAATGGAGTTTATTCTTGGGCAAGCAATTAATGCTAGATAATAGGTACAAACAGTGCCTGTGGAGGGAGCTAAACCTTTCACAGGACATAATCCACTACACTCAGATTGGTGGGGCTTGTGGCTTGCCCAAAGAAACTTGAAGATGTCAGCTTCAAACTCCTGAATGTTATTACTTTGCTACATGAAATGCTAAGTACAGAAAACATAAAAATGAAATGCTATATACAGAAAACATAAAAAAATCACACCTTGTTTAAGTGCTACTGCAAAATACCCCAAAGTTTAATAGTTTCAAATCCATTGGTTTCCCTTTCATGCAGAATACGATCTTTAACTCCTCTAGACATGATAATTGAGCTTTTTCAGGATGGATGTGAGAACAACTGAATTAAACATAGTTCTTGCTCAATCAGTCTAGACATGCTAATTCTTAAAAATAAATGCTGTGTTCACTCCATTGATCGAACGCTTCCCAATCAGCCCCAATTCACCTTTCACTTTAAGCTGAACAGATTGCCCACCTCTGCCCACAAGACCTGCCTCCTATTTGGGGAACAACGTTGATCTGCTGAGTGACCACCTCCAACCCTCTCATCTCTTTTTCACTGCGTTTAAAGGAATTTCAGTAGAACTCTGATCTATGACCCTCTGAGTCCCAGCCTGTTTTCTTTAGACCTGGTTCATGGTGGCAGCGACAGCACTGTAGAGTGTCCACCCTAGCATCCCAGTCTACAAGTGGAAAGGAAGGTAGTAAAAGGGATCAGATAGCATGAACCTGTTTGGGGTTGCTGACAAGGAATATTGGTGTTCCCCTCCGTTACTGAAAAATGCATGTAGACACCCACTTTGAAGACTTGTTTCAGAATGGCTTAGCCACAACCAAAACATAATTTCTAGAGTTGATTTCTCTGATTTTGTTTTCCTCTGAGGTTTCACCAGAACCTTAAGGGAGCTCTGTGATGACAGCTGCTAATTGAGCATCTATCACACTCTCTACAGATATCATTTCATTTAAAAGTTTTATCTCATTTCACATATATAATGCAGTTTGTGTTTGAAACTTCAAAAGCAATACTTGATGGAAAATACCTGCTCCATGTTATGTCTAAGATGTTTGATATTCAGACAGATA
>NDGN011505418.1:5179-19934 GCA_002564285.1 Tympanoctomys barrerae
AGAGAGAGAGAGAGAGAGAGAGAGAGAGAGAGAGAGAGAGAGAGAGCAAGAAAGCATGCAAGAAAGAAAAGAAAAGAAAAACAAAGAAAAGAAAAGCAATCACTCAGAGTTGTTAAGAAGAAGCTGCAGAGACCAGCAGCCAGCAAAGCCTGGTAACAGAAGCCAGAACTTGACCCACCTGGCCTCTGGCATCCAGTACAGTCAAGTGTTGGCTTCCACTTTGTCCGCTGTCATCTGCTGATATCACAAATGTCAGAAGAACTGCACTGTGCCAATGCACATTTCCCATTTGAATTGAACAAAAGAACCCTAAGCTGATTGCAGCACCCCTAGCCCCTTTCTGTTAGCTTCCAAAAAAAAGGAAAAGGCAAGCAGTACCCTTTGTAATGAGTGCCAGGAGGTTGGTCCTACTGGTGGCACACACACCTTTGTGTCCCGTGATCTCAGGTGCCATGGGGCCCATTCCTCACAGGTTTATGCACAGACAAGACTCAGGTTAGGATTCTTGGAACTCCGCTGTCTGTCTCTAAATTATCTCTTATTATTTATTTTGAAATTGGTTCTCGGGGCTGGGGAGATAGCTCAGTAGAATAAGCGCTTGCCTGGCAAGCACAAAGACTTGAGTTCAATCCTCGGTTCCACCAAATAATAATAATAATAATAATAATAATAATAATAAATAGAATAAAATAAAATTGGTTCTCTGTATGCTAGACTAAAGAGATGTTAAAGAATACTTCTTCAAAGTAAGCTCATATAAGCATAAAAGTGTGTCTTGTAGGTGGAAGACTCTGAGACAGGCTGAGGTAAAAGAATGCTAAAGTCTACTTTCACTAAGCTGCCCTCCAACTTACACAATATTGGAAAGCTTTTCTTGTTTGTTTGTTTTCATACAGCACTTTGTGGGTATAGAATTCTTCACTGAACACAAGGTAAATTAGATGCTCTATCCAAATAGAGTGCTCCTATCTGATATATAATTTTTCTGAAGTCCATTAAGATATTATGATTTTTATGTCATTATGGCTACATGTAATGGCTGTCCAGCTGGGCGTGTGTTGGGACATGCAGCCCGCTGCTCAGACTCACAATCTTTGTTTAAATTTCTGATGCAGGCCTGAGTAGCTCTGGGTCCTTATGGAGGCTTCTTCTGCAGTGGAATACTGTAACTTATGCAGATTGTGTTGTATAGTACAGTTCTATAGTTTTATGTCTTGTTATACACTACAGTCATGTATGTAAGAGTTAGGCAAACAAAAGCAAAGTGAAGCTGGAGTTTCCTCTGACCATTTCTTCAGTCTGGGTGTTGTAAGGTACATATTACATCTAATTCCTCATTTAATGGCCAATTCATTTATCTAGGTTAAATTCATTTGCCCTAGTCTCAGGACCATAACTGAGTGGTGAAACCAGAAATGCCTATATTTATATATAATTCTCATTGTTTTCATACCTAGATATTCTTGCTCCATTTCTCTAAATTTAAAAATCATTAGCTCAGATTTCATTTTGTCATGGATACCTTCTTTTTCAATTGCTTTCCCTGAAACGCCAGCAGTGACTCTGTCCCTCACTCATTCAGTACGTAATGACAATCACTGCCTCATTGCTGAATGCCTAAGCTGCCCATTCTCTAAGGCTTTCTTGCAAGCTCTCCTAACTGCACCGCAAATTCCTCGAGGTGATAAAGCCCTAGATGACTTTGGAACATTCTCTCAATTTGAATTTTCAGCCATTCCCAGGGAAAATATCACATTACAGTGCTTCAAATGTGACAACAATCACGTACAAAATTTTCTGTTTTACATTAGAACCATGAATGTTTAGACACGAACAGTATTTGAGGTTATTTTCATGACAAATGTTTATAAAAATTGAGTTCCACAAGACATTATTCTGATTCTCAATATTTAAATTAAATTAGTGTGTCAATAAATCACAGAAAACAATAAAGTAATATGGGGAATAAACCAGCATATAAGTAATGAAGTATAGAAGGAAAAGTGATAACTGCAATGTTGATATGAAAGAGACATGACACATACTGTACAGTCAAGCTGAAAGGCAATGTGACAGTTACATAGTTTCTTCATCTGATAAATGGAATGACAAATTTTGCTAGTGAAGGCAGAATAAAAATTTTTGTTAGTTTTTAAGTACTGGGGATTGAACTCACGGCCTTCACACTAAATTATGTTCCAAGATTTTTTTTTTTAGTTTTGAGATAGGAGTTTTCTAAGTCATTACATTGACCACATGGGGCCATGCTTGGACCCTCATCCTCCCAAAGTATTGAGGTTATATAAGACAAATAGTATAAATCAAATTCACTATTATTATTTCAATTTTACAAGAGCCATACTTAGCAGAAGTATTGTTCTTCAGTTTGGTATGGGTTTAAAAGTTCAGAATAAGTTATTTTTTGTTAATACGTGAAAACCTTTTGTTTAATACAATACTCTAAAAGCCACTTAAAACTTTTTAGAGTAAAAAAATTAAATGAATAAAATTACAAACTAGATCATCTAAGGAATAGGTTTCTGTTTATTGAAAGAGCTGTGAATGAGCTTAATTCATAAAATCTGAAGCACAGTCCTGAAAACAGAAAGAAGAGTTCTATGGAGGGCGAAGAGGGGACAGGCAAGGGAAGGAGAAGGGTGTTGTTTCCTGGAAGACGCTCAGTTACAGTTGTCCGTCACCTTCTCCTAATATTAGAGAATTTTAGAATGACTTGTGGAAAATAAAATCATGACTGGACTGCTTTCTAGTCGGCTTTCCAGGATAAATCATCTGTGGAATCTACCTACCCCCAGTCAAATAAATTGGCTAACCTGTTGAATGGGGGGACTTACTGTTATCCATCTAGATGATCATTACTGTCAAAAGTATAATTTGAGTTTGAGCTAATTTATATTTAGTCCTTTCATTTCTGAGTGAAACCAACCAGCAATTTCATCTGAGTCTTCAGCTAGTATTGAATTATATTGAAGACCATTATTCTTAGCATGTGAATGTTTATTTACGGAGGATAACAACTCAGATAACCCAGAAATCTCACAAATTATTACTTCTTATTTTAAATAGGATGTCATTTGCATTGTATAAAATCTACTTTCAATTGTTCTGAATCTGAAAAATGTGTTTTTGCTAACTTAGTCTTTATATAATGCATTCAGACTGGGATTTGGGCAGCAAACTGATGTGATGGAGTTTAATACTCAAAGTGAGTTCTTACACTTCTGATGAGTTTTCCCCAACCCACAAATACAATGCTTTATATTTTATGCTAATAGAATATAATCTTTCCTTTCCCAGAAAACTATAATGGGAACACTTAGTAGCTATGTATAAGATTCTCCTTACCCTGTAAAATTAGAAGTACCTTTAAGATGGGCAGCCTATATTAGTCCGCTTGTATCTCCCGTATGTATTTCAACAGATGTGCAGCACATCACACACACACACACACACACACAAGCATGCATACACAAACTCATACAGAAATTATATACACATTTTTAATAGATAAGTTTGAATGTGCCAACCTGCCTGGCTTAGGAGCTATCTGTGTGACAAAGGAGTCCATTTGGTGTGTCTGTGGAAGTCACCTGTGTGTGATGGTTGAATTTCTTACTTAGTTCCTCATTGCTGGTTTCTCTTTTTTCCTGGTTCCTAGTCCCCTGTCTGTCCCTGTTCCCCCACTCTGCAGTCTGCTCTTCATGTGCCGAGCACTGTGCTTCACTGTGCTCTCTGCCATGATGTTCCTGCTCTACAGCCAGCTACCATGGACTGAATCTCCTATAACTGTGAGCCAAATAAAGGGCAAGTCCCTGGTGCCACGAATTTTGAACCAGCAGATAAGCTGACTGATACAAAGTCACAAAATTGACACAAAATTGTTTATTTTTTAACAAAATTCTCACTGAAGGGAATGGGGCCTAATACATTCCTATGACTCATAGAACATATGAGATCAAAAAGTCATTTGTGTGTGTGTGTGTGTGTTGAGTGGTTGTAAAATTGTCTATTAAAATTGCATCTATAAAATGAAAAAATATAAACAAAAACTAGTGTACAACTTCATAAAATGAAGAGAATAAAACAGCAATTGCTCACTTCATTAGTTTTAGATTCCAGTACCCAATAATTATTTATTGTTATTTAATTAGAATTAAAATTAGATATGAACTCACCTAGTTTCTACTGTTACAATGATATATAACTTCCATAGTGAAAAATGTAAGTACTGTACAAAAAAATAAGACTGATTTGACAAACCGAAACAATGATTGGGGGAAGGAGCTTTAATGTTGCTCATTAAAGAAAGAAAACAAATATTAGATCAATAATAAATAAGGATTGTAAACAGCAAAGCCATGCCATCTGAACTAGTGGAACTTGAAGTTGTTCCAGGAAGTTCGATTACTTGTGATGCAAATGCTAAGGCTGATCTGTAACACTTCAATGTTTCCAGCGAGTCTGGAACTTGCAAATGGCTGGGGCACTCCCTGTTTCATCCTTCGCCTTCACCTCCTGAGTTTTATCCGTAAGATCTTCACAGGCTTGAATTTTCTGTGCAGTAATGAACAATTTCCTCCCCTGTTCGATATGCTGTGTCAGGCAGTTACCATTGTTATACAAAAAAGACGAATGAAAATTTTGCTGAAGTATCCTGCAGTATCCAGTGTGATTTGAGAGGCTTATAATTCAGGAAGCATATAAATTTTCTTATATCCATTGTGAGAGTACAACAATGGGAGAGGATAGTGAGAAGCGATGCTGTGTCTAATTATACTAGAAGTATTTCCAGTATACTCATGGTATATTTTCTCAACTGCTGCTCCTCAAAGGGAACAAAAAAACACCAGTAGAGATTTAACTTAGCATACATGAGTACAGATGAAATAATTTGTGATATTTACTTTAACATGACTACATTATTCATAATTTACAAAAATGGGGAAAAAAACAAAATGTCCTAGGCGAAGCTCTTCAGGCGACTGTCTCCCAGTGGCTCTCTACTCCTGACTTCAACAGCCACTCACAACATCAAATTAGAAAACACTAAGTGTGAAACCAGAGGGAAACCAGGAGCACTCTAGTGCTTCCTACTTGCTTCACATTTCGCTGTCATTGTCAATATAGTCAAGTGGTTGACTAGATGTGAGTGATGAATCTGGGATCAATATAATACCATGTACTTCAGGGAGAGGTTGCAATTACTGGCTTGGAAAGCACTCTAGCAAAATTTCAATATGAAGTCAATGCATTAAATGCCTCTATTTTGATCCACGTTACACTAGCTAAAATGAGAAAAGATATTTTAAGCTGATTCATAGGACAGGTTAATGTGTATGTATGGGGTTGGCTACTATAAAAGATGTAAAAATGGAGGAAGTAAAGCAGTCAGCTCTAAAACCACTTCTTGGGAAACAATATTTATAGGATGCAAATGAAGCTATATAAGGCATCTTAGATTAACAATGTATAATTTTGTATTTTTCCCTTCCATCTAGCTCATAATGACATGTAAAGCTACTATAATTATACCATTTTAAATTGTATATTGCAAAAGAAATCATATGCTACAACTCTGGCTGTGGAAAATAGATTAGCTCTCTAAGTATTCCTAGCAGAAGTTATATTAATGAAGCCTGCTTCCTTTTCTGAGGGACCCCCCCCTTCCAGTACCAAGAGCCTTGAGGCCCAGTTAATCCTGTTAAAATGGTAATCTGATATGGCTGTCTGGGTCCTGACTCCCCAACAGCAGCAAATGGCATAATTTCCCTTATTTTAAACTAAAAATAAAAGTGCTTCAAGCCTTTCTATGTATTCTTATCAGAAAATTGCTGATACACATTTTAGAAATTTTATTTTCAGCAAAAATGTCAATTGAATTCTAACGAATATCATGCTCAACACACATTTCTTCTTCTCAGATGAGTTTTCAAATATTTTAGGTGAAAACAGAAGTGAATTGAGTTGACACTTAAAGGTCAGAATGTCACGCTTTCAGTTTCCTAAGATCAAGAAATTAGCACAGTACCTCAGCTAGAAGGGGCAGGATGATTTGTAAATAGAAAGTAAGTTTTTAAAAACTGAATATTTTGACTATTAAATACATTGAGGGAGGGGGAAAATTTTTTAAAAAGACCATTTAAACATTAATACTCATTTGGGGAGTTGATATGTGAAAACAGAAAATATCTTTTGATTTTATTTTATTTATTTATTTATTTTTGTATTTTAGGGAAGGGTCTACAGGGTGTTCANGGTCTCACTGCTAGATTGGACTCATAGTGATCCACCTGTTTACAGCCTTCCAAGAGCCAGGATTACAGGCCCACGCCCTCATGCCCAGTCTCAATTGCTATCTCAGCGCACCCTGGGGTCAGGGCTGGCACCATAGGCCTGGGGATTGAACCCCTGTCCTTTTTGCCTTTGCAGGCACTTTAATCTGCTGTACTATTTGGCCTGCCCATCTTTGGATTTTCTAGAACACAAAAAGTTCTATGCTCTCATATATTGGGTATAACAACCTGCTTATCTGAAGGTAGACACCATAGTACAGTGAACACAGGGCTTTCTCCTTAAAGTAGAATATAAATAATATCAATTTCTAGAAAATCCAGTTAATACTAATTATCTAAATGAATTCAATTATACTTAAAGATTAGTCCACTTTCTAAAATCTACCTGCTTCTGCCTGTACTGAAAACTCAAAGTAGGAATTGTAACTCAGATAACTGGTCAAGCTGAAGCCAGGTATGAATAGGAAACGCGATGCATTAGAGATAGGTTTTTCGGATATGTAGGACAGGGTGGCTTCTCGAAAGAAACACTGTTGGGGAAATGGGAATGTTCTTGTGGTTCTCAACAGTGAAGTATCGGTTGTGGAGAAAATTTAGGATGAATCGCGGAAAGCGGATACATGTTTTACATGCATACTAGGCATCGTTTTGTGTGTGGATGAACTGGACGCTGAAAGGTAGGGAGAACAGTTTCAGGACCGAACACTCTTTGTTCAGAAAGTATTTAGCCAAGGGACAGATCACCAAGTGAAGGGTGTAGGGTGCATATGTTTGTGTAGGTGTTAGACGCAGAAGAGAGACCCTTCCAAGTGATCGTTTCTTGACTTCTGCCCCGCTGGTCTCCTACTGGGGAGCACAAAGAACCTATCAAGAACCTTCAGGTTTGAAAAACCAGCATTGCAAGGCAAAGAGCAGGACATACTTGGGTGTGACCAGTCAAATATCTACAGAGTTAAAGAACTGAAAATAATTCACCTGCCTTTCATAAAGAGAATAACAAAAACTAAATCATAAGCAAAATATATTTAATTATTAGGATGCAATACTATGCCCATACCATAACTATTATGTAAAATAGCAATGCTTTATAAATAAGTGATAACTAACTCAATTTTTCTAATATAATCTAGAAAGCTATGCTAATATAAAATGTTTCAAGTGAAGGAAAAGTTATCTTTTGTTTAAAGAATAATTTTAGCAGTTGTTATCCTGGGGTAATAATCCTATTTGGTTAAAATATTAATTTTTGGATTAGCCAACTTTCATTCTACTTATAGTTTTTCCACTGGTTTCCTTCATCTAATTTATTGGTTTTGTTAAGTGAGTTTAGTGGAAACAGATGAGGGAATATTTTTTAAAAATTGATATGGGATGAAAATAAATAGTAGAGTGAATGCTGTGTGTAATTTGGAGCTAATCCATTTTCATAGTGTTTAAAACTTGAAATGTTAATTTTCTCTGTTGTTAAATATTTACCATGTAACAGAAAATGAAATTACTGAACAGAAAATAATTTAAATGAGTAAAGCAAACCAGCTATGTACAGAGCTTATCACTAGTCGTTTGGAATACATTTACTACAGTTTTATATCATAAGACTATGCAGTATTTCAATTCATGTGGGGCTCCTCTTATTCTCTGAGATGACTCAAATATAGGTGGAATGTTCAGCTATTAACTATATTCAGGTACCAAGTATATTTTAAAACATTTAGTTTAGGCCAATGTGATTAGTCAGCCTGATGTTTATTAATGTTGGTTCCTTTAGAGTTTACATGATATCTCATAATTATCTTAAAACATATTGACAACAGCCCAAGAGCAAAAAGATAGATAATTTTAATGAACAAATAATATAGACCATTTTTATGTTGATGAGTGATATTTTATTCCAAATTAATTGTCATTGGTACATATTGGACATTATATTGTACCATTCTAATAAATATCAGGCTTAATTATAATATGCATGCAGTGACTTACATGACTTTGTATTGTGAAATCACAGCATATCACTATCCTCTTATCATTAACAGAATAGGGAATCTTTAAAAATTTTTAAGGTTCATTTTATTAACATCATTATTTTAATCAAGCGTCACTAATTTGTATGTAGTGTCTTATGTTGCACTCTTCTGGAAAACCGAACATGTTGGTGCTATTAATGAGGCACATAAAAACATCACAAAGTCAAAAAAAAAAAAACTGCTGCAAGACTGTCTTTTTGCAATTGCAAATATGTCATTAGTCTTCCCAACAAAACATTTAAAGAAGATGCAGAGATGAAAATGCTAACCTCTTGTAATTTCACCTGAGAATAATACTTCCTGAATTGTGCAGCTCAAACACACACACATATATATATATATATATATATATATATATATATATGGTGTAATCTAGCATTGTTTTCTCTTAACAACAAAAGTTTAAAAAATTCTGATGTTATTGAGAAAAATAAGTTATGTTTCAAAGGAGACAGAAATACAATTAAGTGAGCATGTGTCACACTCTGTAAAAAGGACCGTGATTGTTAGGTGAGAAATAAAAGAAACTTTTCAAAAGAGGCTAGCACCAAGGATCTGCTGTGCAAATGCCTGCTGTTATACTTATATCAATTAATTGCATGGCAACAAGCCTATATGCAGTTTCTGACAGGAAGAGGGAGCATCACAATCCTTTGCAGTGACTTTTCTGGTATGAAATCACAATTGTATACAATTATTTTAAGCAGTACAATGAATAAGTAAATGATTGTTTATAGCCAAGTAAAGCATGTTGGTTTTATGGGTGAACATTCCAAAAAGAATAATTTTGTTCTGTACTTAAAAGAAAAGCAACTGGGACCTTTGAAAGCAATATTTGATCACTATGAAGTAACTATATAAGCAAGAAAAATGATTTTGGTTTTCTCACTCAAGTTTACAACTATATTTAATCATCTAGCATCAAATTTAGTAACTCAGGAGCCAAAGGGATCATTAGACAACGTGTCTTCTGTTGCTACAAAGTCCTATTTCTGGTAATGGGAACACGAAAGTTTTCCAAAATTTGGAGAGAGAAGAGCCTCACATACTCTAGCTAGTTTTAAAACACAGTTCTTTTAACTTGCTGTGCAGTCCAATACGAGGCTTGAGGAGCAGATGGCAAAAAGCTGGCATTCTGAACTTTTTATGCACAAAATGTTGAAATACTTCTGGGGTTGCAAGGAAACCAAAGGCCTAGGAAGAACAGCTTTGAGTCAGATTTACTGACAGTGTAATATTTGGAGAATTATAATGTGAAACTAAGATTGAATTACCTTTTTGTTTCATGTTAAAAATTTAGCACCTATTACATGGACTGTCCAATTTCATTTTTTGGGGGGGTGGGGGAACCGGGGATCACTCAGGCCCTTGCACTTGCCAGGGAAACACTTATTCCACTGAGCCATCTCCCCGGCTCCTCAATTTCACTCTTAACTAGTCTTTCCGAAGAGCAAACAGAATTGGATGAAGCATGAATTATTCTACCTTCTATCACTTGTAGAATCATCTGATCTTGAAACAGAGGCCATATTCAAATTATTCATTTCTCATTTTTTTTTCCAGTCACTCTTTGCCTCATCTCAGAAGTCTGAGTCTTCTGACCCTTTAGTAACTCTCCAAATTTATTTCTTGCCAATTTCCTGCTCACTAATTAAGCACAGATATACTGGGAGTTCCTTAGAGCGATGCCAACTCTTCTCCCCACGCAGGGCCTTCACCTCTTCTTTGCTGTCTGCCAGGAAGGTTCTCCTGTCCTTGAGATCTTTGCAGGATGTTTCTCCACTCTCAGGTCTGACCTTATGTGACCCTTTGGAGAGGTATTCTACACAGATGTCTCAAGCCTTTTCGACTCTCCTCTTCCAAGGAACTCTATTAGTCCACCCTTGGGAAACCTGTATATGCTCTATTTTTATGCTTCTCTCCAGAGAGCAGAAGGTAAGTTCTACGGAGGCAGAAAGCACATGTGTCTCATTCACATTGATTGTCTTGTATCTCTGTGCTCCACAAGCATGTAGGGCAACTGAGCTCCCTGCATCATGCATGCAGTAGAGCAGATGCCATCATGGCCTCCAGAAGCTCATTGTCTAGGGCTGCTAATGGAGGCGGGACAAGTAGTGAACAGAGTGTGTGAGGGGGAGGGGCTTGATAAATTCACCTGAATTAGTAGGAGAGATAAGCTTATTCCACCACAATAGCATCATTCAATTCAGCTGTTACCAAGCCATCACTTTTGAGAAAAATTGATTTTTCTTTGGAAAGATGAATGGACCTCTTTTCCTTAAATGTTTCCTGATTGTACACCATGCTTTACCATTTTGAGATGAATTTACGAGCAAGCAAGAGAATATTACAATTCATATTTAAATGAGTACTTTTAAAACATCTATGTGCGTTAGAAATTCTTGAAGAAAGAGACAGAGCAATGGATACTATGTCTCATCCCCAGTGCCTCTGATGCACATGTGGTATTTGTGTGTATGTGTGTGGGTGTGTGTGTGTGTGAGATCATTCCCAATTTCCAAGGCACTGCTGCTCCTGCTGCTCCTTGCCTAAGAATCACATGATAAAGAAAATTAACATATATATACATACAATTCATATATTAAAATTTTATATGAATGCCTATAGATTTTACTGTCAGCCTCTACTCTATCCATGCTTTTGCAGTACCAGGTCAATTTGAGTGATCAAAGCATCTGAATTATTCACCAGAGGTAGTACATTTTCTTTCCTTTTGGTAACTTCTGAAACATTGTAGCAAACCAGTTGTAGAGGATCTTTAGATGAATTCTCTCTAAAAATGAAAAAAATTGTGATTTTTTTCATGTTCTGTTTTACCATATGGCAGTTCTAATTTTACTATCACTTGGCTATTAATATTTTATTTCTCGTGATTTTTTTACTTCTATAGTCATCAATTTTACCCTGGAGGTCTCATGTTTGAGTATGCTGATTAGATGGAAAAGGTATTTTTAGGTGAAGATACCTAACATTAAGTGGTCAAGAATATTTTTGCTCAGCCACTATCCATAACTCTGATTATGTGGATGATGATTTTCTTACCCTTAGTTGATTGTGAAGAAAACACAATGCTATAATACAGTGACATACAGCTGAAGAATGTGTTCAAGTATTCAAGGAGGTTCTTGCTAAGTGCCAAAAGGTGACATGAACTGTCACAGTGGGACAAGGCATGAGGACAGAGCACATTACAGTGGGGAGATAAATAAACAAATAAATATAAAAATAAATAAATACAGACATTACATCTAATGTGTGTTTCAGCAAAAATAGAAGTCAAAAAGTGGGATAATGAAGTCCTTTTTGATTTAACTTAGGAAAAACAAGAACAAAGCAATGGGGTCAGGAGAACACAAATAGATCAAACTGGTTCAAAGGACCCGACACACTTTGACATGTAACAGTGAGGAGGCGCATGCTGGGCAGGGATGGGAGATCAAGTGCAGACAGCCTCAGTCCCAGCATAGAGAGGCAAAAATTATATAATAAAAATTGAAAAGTCAGTTTTTTTGAGAAGGTTCTGCAAATGCTTTTTGTTTGTTTGTTTGTTTCTTAGTACACCTGTACAGTACATAACTTTTGCATTCCATGTGTGGAGTTGGCACCTGTACATACCACAGCTTAATTCCTTTCCTCACCCCCCTTCCCTCCCAACCCTCCCTCCCTCTTCCACCAACCAGTTGCTTTCATTTGTTATTGTGTGCTTGTCTGCAGCACTAATGTCGACACCCTCCATGTGGAGTTGGTTTGAGAGCACAACACACGGCAATTCCCCCCACTTCAGCCTCAACCCTTCTCTTTCTCCTCATTCTTTCATGTCTTGATTCCTTTTCTTTTTGAGAAAGATCTAACTTTCCAAGTCACGTTTCCTAATTTTTTTATTTTGCTCTTTATTTTAAGAAGAAATAAAGAACTGGGTTTGTAGCTCAGTGACACACTGTTTGCCTAGCCCTCACAAAGACAGAGATTCAATCCCCAACAGTGATTACAAAGAATAAAACAAAAATAGAAACTAGAGTAGAAAGGTAGAGGAAAAAAAGGCCAACAAAGCAGTTATTACAATAATCTAGGTGTAGGAGATCATAAATGGAATTAAAAGGGAGTAAGTGGGGAGATGAAGTTTTCTTGAGAAGATATAAATTTAACATTTGACATTATGAAACTTGATACAGCAACTAGACATGAGTAGAGGTCACAGACCAGGTGATATGAAAGCTCCTGGCTTAGCCCTGGACTGACTGACGCAGACCCTCATGGCTAGAACAAGAGGTAGAGAGTGTTTTCTTCCCAATTTGGAGGATCAAATAAAATAATATATGTAATTGTCCCCGAGGTGTATAAAATCAGTATTCCACGTTACAGTTACATTGCTCTACTCCAAGTGAGTCAAGAGGAAAAATGAAATGTGTTAAATAACCAAGAATGAAAAACAGTTTGGTGATTGGGGAAGTACAAGAACATAAGAAAGGTGTTGTGTAGGATGGAAGGAAGAAAGTGAAGAGGATTCAAATGCCACAGATGATCTGATGCTAAGGTCTGAGAGTAGAACCTCTCTGAAGGAAGTGTGTCCAGGAGGCAGTTTTATGTGAGTTATGCAGTGGGCAATAGAGTACAGTGGAGATGGGAGAAAACACTCGAAAAGAGGTTGAGAGACTTGTAGGAAGGTACTAGACTACCCTCCACTAATCATATGGCTTTATCAGTAGCATAATATGCGTTATAAACTTCTAAGAAAGAAACACACATTCTTAAAAGAGAAAGCAGAATGGTTTAAAATCAACAAACATATACTGAAGGGTTCAGTATATAAAGATTTTATGAAGCATTTATTTTAAGATTTGGAAAGATTGTTAAACAATTTTAAGAAAATGGTAAGATGAAGTTTTTGGGACAGGTGATGCCAAAGAGCAGTATTACCTCTCTGATCTCATGAGGATTTTGGAAGAGAAATAAAGGTGTGGTGTTCCCTCGATAGAGCTTTAGGAAATGTTATCCGCTGCGAACGTGGTAGCAGTGTCTTATGAAACAAGTTGTCAACAGGCAGAGAATCAGTAGCTCGCAAAGGATCCCCTGCAGCTCCACGGCTGCCTTCATCTCTGCAGCTGAGCAGGTTACCGTGTAAGAACAGACCTGCCCCAGTTCATGAGTTCAGCATCAGGTCCTGCTTTAGGAAGTGCTTCTGGTCAATGAAAATTTATATATTGTGCTTAGATCTGTTGGAAACAAGCGTGTTTACTCACACCTCTAGGGCTGCTGCATGGGCCATCTAAAGATGTATCCCACAAAGCACACAGTGGACCTACAGATGGTCACTGACTTACGATGATTTCACTTAAAAGTTTTTGATTGCGAGGGCAATACACATCCCACAGAAAGTCTACTTCATTTTGAAGTTTGTTCTTTCTTGGCTTTGCAACATGCAGTAGGATTCATACACTCTTGTGATACTAAGCTGATGCCAAACCTCAGCTCTGAATCAGCCAAATGATCACTTGAGCAGAGAAAATATGCCCCATTGTCCCTAAGATATGATGCTTCCTAGCTGTCATTTAAAATTCATATTTTGTTGTATAAAATTGGTTTGTCAAAATATAACCCTATTGAAAGTACAGCAGTATCTTATATCTTCACAAACAAATGAGAAAAGAAAATAATGAGTGAAAAAGAGATGTAGACAAAAAGAGAGAGGCCAACTTGGGGAGAATTATCTTTTGGTTGCCCCTCACATGAGGGGAAAACAGACATATTTTCCCCACTTTTGCTATCATTTAGAGGAACTCAAGCGGCTCCCTGTCAAGGAGAAGTTGCGGTTCAAATCTTGATTTCAACCCAAAGCCTCATGCCATCATAGGTGGGGCTTTGGGGTATGATTGGATCATGGTGTCAGATATGAGATTGGTCCACTGGTGGGTACGCAGTTCTGGGCAAGTAGATTTGTAGCCTGGATGGAATAAAAAGGGAAAGAAGGAAAGATGCTGCCTCTGCCTGCCATGCTGTGTGTCCTTTCCTGTGCCATGTCCTGCCACCCTGCCATCCTGCCTAGGATTGAGAGCTTCACAAAGTGTGAACAGAAGTAAACCTCTCTGCCTTTAACTTGTAAATGTTAGGTATTTTGTCCCAGTAACAAGAAATTAACAAAAACATGGGGCATCAGAGGAAGTGTGCTGCAGCGGCCAGGAAACAGTTCTCCTTTAACCTGCCCTTGATTAACTGCTCCATTCTCTAAATAATGCTCTTTACCTATAAATATGACAGTGATAGCTAAAAGTACTGCATCCATAGTGCGATTATAGGGCAACAAATATGAGACTGTGAATCTTTTTTTTTTTTTTAAGAACCAGGGATTGAACTCAGGCCCTTGTGCTTGCCAGGCAAGTGCTTATTCCACTGAGCCAT
>NDGN011505447.1:2881-13913 GCA_002564285.1 Tympanoctomys barrerae
CTGCATATATTCCTCCCAGTGGTCAACTGCTGTACAAGTTGCGGACCTGAGGCATCATTCAAATGTGTTAAGATTTTATTACTTGATGTAATCCTGTCAGTTGTAAAAATGTGGAGGGACCTGTAGGACATTATATGAAATAAACCAGGCACAGAATAAATACCATACTCATATGTGGAATTCTAAAACGTTGATCTTGTAGAAATTGACAATAGAATGCAGTTACCAGAGACTGGGGAAAGCAGCAGTAGGAAAGAGGGAGAGAGATTGATGAACACAAATTACAATTAGGAGAAACAAGTTTTGTTATGTCCTATTGCACAGTACAATAACTGCAGTTAATGATAATGTACATGCTTGCTTGTTTTCTTTCTTTCTCTTTCTCTCTCTTTCTTTCTTTCTCTCTCTCTCTTTCTTTCTTTCTGACAGGATCTCACTATATAGTTCAGGCTGACCTTAAATCCATATGTAACCCAAGGTGGTCTTGAACTTGTGGCAGTCCTCTTACCTTAGTACTGGGATTATAGGTGTGCACCATCATGATTGGCTTGTATTGCACTGTATATTTCAAAATAGAAGACAGGCTGAATGTTTTCTTTTCTTCTCTTTTTTCCCATAATCTTTTTTGCCTATGATCTTTTTTTGCCTATAATCATTCAGGATTATAGGCAAAGCCAGTAAGTACAAAATAACTACAAAATTAATTTTGTACTTAATGGAGGAGGGGCTGGTGCAACATGTGGTCCCTGCACTTTTGCCTAAGCAAGTGCTTTAGACTGCTAGCTATCTTGCTGGCCCAAGACTAAATGTTTTCTATGGGAAGAAATTAATGATAAAGCACTGTGGATGTGTTTCACCAGTCAAGGGCTTACCTAACACCATACATAAGACCCTGAGTTTGATCACCAGTATTGCCAAAAACTAAACAACAGAAATAATAAACATTTAAAATGATGGCTATGCTAATAACCCTGATTTAATCATCATGCAATGCATACATGGATTGAAACTTCCTGAAAAAAAAATATATATATATACTAATTATGCATTGATCACAAATTGAAACAAAAAAGTTAAAAAATAAGAATTTAATGCTTAGTACATTTGGCCCTTAGATAAGAGCTTAGTAACCTTTACTTATTTTTTATCTTTTCATTCCTAGTAGTTAGAGCTTAGTATACTCTCAAATGGTAGTGGAAGGGAAGGAGTTATATTAGAATCCTTTAGTGATATGAGAATATTTGTATAGTATATTGGTACTCCTTTTATCTTCAAATGCTTTGTAAGTAAGTGTCTACACATGGAACCCCTGGGCCTCGGTTTGAGGCCATTGCTGCCCTGTGCAAGCTGAGTGACCTTAAGAGAGTATGTAATTTTTCTGAGTTTCTTTCTTCATATATGAAATGCTGGAAATAATTCTTTCTTTACAAAGATAATAGAATTAAAAATGATAATGAAAAAGAGCCTAAGAGAGTACTTGGGACATGGTACTTGCTCAGTGGTTAGTAGCTGTATCTTTTCCAGTAGACACAGAAGTGAACACATTTGTTTTTCTCTGGTGGCGAAAAGTGCATTTCAAAAATAATTTTTAAAAAGGATTTCTTTGAGTGTATCTCCTGCCTCTAAGTTTGTCTGGAGGAAGAAAAATAAAGATTGACTGCACGTCTATTTCACCAAAGTCAAATCTTTATCATCCAAATGAATTTTGACAGTGTCATTTTCCTGTGTGTGATGAGGGCAGTGATATAGAATAATTTTGTAGTAATTTTGTACTTATTGGCTTTGTCTGTAATCCTGAAAGAAGAGGGAAGAGAAACATCCATCAGGTTGAAACCTAGAAGAGAAATTTTTTGGTTAGTGAATTCCTTCTCTATATTGTCTTTTCCTCTTCCCACTCCTACCCAGCCCTCCAGCCTACAAGATGCTACTGACAGCAGTCTGTCTCCATTTTGATTCCAAAATCTCTGCTATTTTAATTGTAACCTCTGGGTGGCTGAACTAGAAGAAATAAGAGAATCTGGGCTTTTGGGAAATGTTATAAACTTTAGAGTTGCTCATGCCATTTATTGTATAATCTTTTCATTTTTTTATTTTTTTTGAGATTTGAGCATAAAGTTCTTGTCTTTAAAGCCTGACCTTCTCCATTCACTTTAAGATGCAGCCAGATTCTTGGGTCATAGACGTCATCTACTGTGGATATAGCAAATTTTCTAGTCCAGCTTTCTTGAAAGCTGTCCTTTCTGGCAGCTCATTGTTTTAGTTGTTGTTAAGCAAACCCCCCTCCTCCCACAAGTCATTGAAGGAATGAGCTATATCTTACTTAGTTTTTAAATACCCACCTGGAAAAGAGGCCCTAACTTAAATTTTGTTTCCACTTCTGTTTTTAATCCATGATGGGCCTTTCACAGTGGGGATAAGGGAATTAATTTATGTCTGTCTTGTTAAGTAAGGTAGAAAAATCACTCTATTTAAAGGACTTGTGGAGCATATGTCTTGGGACATATTTAAGGTTTTGGGCATGTGTGTAGAACTGCCTTGTGGGAGAGTCTCTTGCAACTTGTTCTGTTTACAAAAATTCAAATTTAATAAAAAGATTGGTATTTTTTATAATCTTCATTTCAAATTTATCACCTTATTTCAATTTGCACCAACAAGCTCCATTTAAAGGGAACAAAACTGTAATTTAAACTGATTCCCTGGGCGGCACAGAACACTCCCTGAGTGTTACACAATCACTGGAGCTGGTGCCTGCTGCTTGATTATGCAGGAGTCCCACACACTGTAGCATGTCCTCGCTCAAGTCCTGCCTACTTGCTGAAAGCTGGGAGCTGCACACCCGAGGGCTCACAGCATTCTGAGCATGGGCTCCCTTGGATCACCTGGTCCATTCTTTTGTGAACATTGGAGTTTCCCATGGACAGTAGACACAGGCCCTGTTTTATATTCATGTACCCTTACAGTTAATTGCTAATGAAGAGCAATTTTCAGCGCTGTATGTATAAAATTCTTCCAGTGCGACAGATAGGTTTATTTTGTCATCTAATTAAATCCCAGTATTGCTATTGTTGTTTCTTCCATTCAAGGCAAAATAGATTTAGAAATCTCAGCAAGTGTAATTGGGTCATATTGTCATATTGTTATACAGTTCTCTTGACAGCACCATGTAGTGCTTGATTAAGGACTTTTCTTTTGGCAGAGGGTTTTATAATCCTGTCTTCAGAGCACTGATGAAGATGTGTGGTGAATCACTTGAGCTTATGATAACTCTTTCTCTGCCTTATTTGACAAGTGAGGAAATTAGAGAGATTTAGGAAGTCTGCTGAGGTCACAGAGCAGCGCTGGGTCAAAGCTGAAATTGGAATGCACAGTGAATTTCTACCCACACTCCCGGGTCATGCATTAAAAGATCTTTTTTGTTCCATCATCTCCCTCTGATTAATAGTAACCTGTTGTCTATAAATAACTGGAAATAATACTGAATATAGCCTTTACTATTGTTAATTTAACCTATATGGTGTATTTCATATACATTGATTTATTTAATCTCAAAAGAATCCTATAAGGAAGTTACTTTTTTATGAATACGGTAACTGAAATACAAGATTTGAGTATTTGGTCCAAGATCACATGACTAGAAGTGATAGAGCTAGGATGTGAATCCAGACAGTTTGACATCAGAAACCCTGCTCTTCTCACCTACTCTACTCTAAACTGCCTTCAGATGGGGATTGGTCTCAAAATAATCCAAGACAAAATTACTGGATTTCTTAATCTCCTTTAAAACATATCAGATGCATCATTTTGAAGTTCATTAAGCCAGTTTCTAAATACTGGAGCTGTGTGCTGCCAAATTAACCTTGAGTATAGTTTTTTTTTTTTTTTTTTTTTTTTGCGGAACCAGGGATTGAACTCAGATCCTTGCGTTTGCCAGGCAAACGCTTTTTCTACTGAGCCATTTCCCCAGCCCCCTTGAGTATAGTTTTTAATCACAGCTATTTTCTATTTTTGTTTCCCTGGATAGTTTGGTGCACCTGGAGGGACTACAGCTTGCCCTGCACCGCTGGCCCAGTGCCTGGCATCATGTTGATTCTTAGTTTAGAAGCTGGTTGGAAAGCAGTTAGTTTTCTTTCTGATACTGTTTTTCACTTTCCAAGTCCTAGTTGTGTTTTTGCTGATGACATTTTGTCAACTGGCTGCTTATACATTTACTCTGCTGCCTCATGCTATTCATTAATGTCTTTCCAAACTACCCAGGTCTTGTAATTTTGTAAGTGCTTGTCTTCTCCCTGAAAAGTGATCTTTTACTAGTTCCTTGCTGTGGTTAGATGAAAAGTCCCATGGGTGGCTGAATCATGGGAGTATTCTTCAGTAGATTCACCCGCTGATGAGTTCAGTAGCCAGATGTGGTGTGAGGAGGTGGTCCAGGCTGGGGTGGGGCATTGGGAAGATATCTGGAAAAGTATATTTTTTGTTTCTAGCTCTTCCCTTCTCTTTCTGTTTCCTGCCTGCTGTGGAGTGAGTAGCTTACCTCTACCACGCCTTTTAGTCATGTCGTTTCTGCTATAGAGACAGCTGAACATGGACTGAAGCCATAAGTCAAAATAAATATCTCCTCCTTTAAGTCAGTGGTGGTGAATTTATAGCATGTGTCTTAGCCAGCTGTTTATTACCATTGAAAGCTCTGAAAGGTTCACCATCATTGCTTTTAAGTTGTGGATATTGGGTATTTTGTCCCAGCAACAGGATTTGGTATTGAGGATAGTCACTGCTGTAACTGTAGCTGGCAATGTGGTGTAGAAAACTTTGGAACTGGTTTGTAGGAGGAATTTGGAAAGTTTTGGAGATGCCAGCTAGAGAAACCTTGGAAAGCTATAAGCTGAATTTGATTTTGGGGGTGTTCCATTCTGTACTTTACAGTTGGATACCCTGAACTCATACAGGTTGAAGACCCAAGATAAACCTAGGAGTTGAACCCACATCTGGAGGATTGCAGAGTATCTATCAGTAAAGTGAATTCATAGAGTTTTGTGCTGCCCAGAATATATCTAGAGTCTCTTATCTAGAATCTCTCAGCAACTCCTGGATCCCAAATTTAAGAGGCATATTACTCAACGGGAATAAAGCTAATGGAAGGGTCAGGAGGAGGGTAAGCCTCAAATTCATATTGCACATGACGTTTTATTATAGCTCCAGCATGAGACTTCTTCACTTATTTCTGCATTTTTTTACTTTTCTTCTGGAGTGAGGGCACTCCTAAAGCCCACCCTTCCCTGGTAACAGAGAGTTCCACACATATCTCGAGATGTTGCTGCTTGGAGCTCCTTTGTGGTTCTCAGTGTATATGCTGGATAAAAGAAACACTGTGTGCTGTGGACCACATCACTCCATACAAGGCTCCTTGCCTTCTTAGCCTTATTTGCAGTCCCCACTTCATTTTATTTGCTCCATCAGACTGACTTTTCCTTGGCAGTTAGTGTACATGGATGAGAAATCATTTCTTTTTCTTCTCTCTTACTTTATGCTGTCAGTGCTCTCTGAATCTCCAGTCTTTTAAATGCCACTCATCCTTCAAATCTTAGACTTGTGTGGGGCTTCTTTGCTAAGTCTGTGCATGCAGATCTGCTCCCCATCCCTGTGCTCAGATTTGAAGCCAAATTCTATAGGTTGACTCTCAGCTCTTCTTTACTGATCATATCACATTTGAACACATTGTTTACCTTCTCAGTACCTCCTTTTAAAAAATAAGGAGAAGTATGTGGATCACTGGGGTTTTGTGAGGATTAAAAAGTTCATCCATGCAAAGTACTTTGTATAATACCAGGTCCATATTAAGTAGCATGACCCTGCCAGTTGTTGATTTTAGATTTTCAATTGTTGCTAGTTTTGACTTAGCATTTACACCATTTCATTAACTGTGAGGTCAGAAACCATGTTTGTCTCTATAGTTATCCACAGACCAGGCGTATAGTAAGCACTTAGATATTTGTGGAATGGTTAAAGACAGGCCTCCTAGGCACTGCTTCTGAAACTTGAATATGCATAAGAACCTCCCTCAGGGTCTTGTTAAAATGCAGCTTCTAATTCAGTGGGGTGCAGGTGAGACCTGAGACATACTGTATTCCTAACAAGCCCTCATGCTCCTGTAAGACTCGAAGAGTCACTTGTAGTTGTCTTTGCTTATTTTAGGACTGTCATAGAAGATGCTATTCTGAGTCCAAAATGAGAAAGAGGACGAATCTATAAGTTTTAGGTATAAAAAACTTGATTCCAGTTGTACATGTAGGTTATTACTCAGGAAAGAGTCCTGTTTCAAATTATTGAGTTTCCTCTGATTCAAATGGCGCTGACCATCTGTTGGGGATTTTAGAAAAGGAATTTCTGCTCTGGGACAGGGGTTAGGTAGATGATCCCATTTGACTGTGTCTGTGTTTTCCCACCAAAGGACACAGCTGTTTCTTCTGTTTTGGCTTCCGGTGGAAACCCTAAGTTTGGGCCATTAGGTCAGCAAACAGCTGGGGATAGCGCAGATCTAGCACTGAAGTTGAGAAGCTCTCAGGAAACCAAATGTGTTCAGTCGACTTGGTGAAGAACACTGAAAAGGAGTGGAGAGATGGACTTATTCAATATTTCATAAGTTGAATAAAAAGAAATGAAAGCTTTTCCAAAGTCAAGGTCCTACTGCATGTACTGAGTAGGTGTATAGTAGGGCAGAGTGCTCAAGATCCAAGCTCCTTGTCTCTGACCAGGTTTGTGGCTGTGGACGTTACCTAACATCTAAGCCTTAGTTTTTCACCTCTTAGAGGCAGTAGTTAATAATAGTGTTCAAGTGATGTGATTGTTTTAGGGTATGATGGTGGGTGTGTGACAGTTAACCAACCTGCATAGCACAGCCTAAGCACTAAGTGTATAGTAGCGATTGTGACTGAATCTGTGATTAGTAGCTTGTAGGACATCTCCCAGGAAGATCAGATATGGCTCTTGCCACTGTGTAAAGCACTGATTGTGTCTGTTTTGAAAATTCAGACCAGGGAGTAAGTAAGGATATCCTTAGGCAGGCAGGCCCAGTTGAACTATCCTGGATTTCTTAGATTTTGTTGGGTATGACTGACTGGAGAGCATTCTGAATCCTGTAGCCTTTGCAAGAAAAGCTATCAGGCCTTTTCTTTCCTCCCACAGTCTTGATCAGCTTCAGTAACTGATGGTTCATTTGCTTGAGAGGGCAGTCCTGCCTTCTGTATAGAATTGCAGGCCTTGCCAAGAGAGGAAGTTGTGTTTATCTTACCCCAAACAGCAATGTTCTGAAACTCTTGACACACAACAGGAAGACACTGCCAGTCTGCCCTTTCCCAGAGACCACCCTCCCTCCTTGACACTGTGTGCTTTTCACTAGTAGGGAGAGGTCTCTGCCAGTCAGCCTGTGGGGTGATACTCTTTATCTGGCGTGGAGGGCAGCTGCACTTCCGGAAGAGATGTTCAGCGATTTCTTCTTCTGTACTGTTGGCCTAGTGGAAGCATCTCTCTCTAAGGTGAGAATATATGAGACAAAAATTGTGCTCTTGTCCTTAACCCTGGTTTGGGGGATGTAAGCCAAGAGCAGCCACAGGTGTGGAGAAAAGAATCTCTCTTCAAATAGTCTTTTTTCCCTTTCAGAGCAATAGCTGGAGGTTATTGTAGAAAATCTCCCATTTGAGCAGTTACAAATAATTGAGAAAATAAGTCGGACAATTATTCCTTTTACTGAGATTTAAAATTTCCTCTTTTTTTTTTTTCTCCTGTCTGGTATTTTTCCGGGTACATTTGAATTCCAATTTGGGTGCCTTTGAAATGTCTGGATGTTTTGTGCTGCTAAAATTATATGTGTCTAAAAATGTTATCAGTTATGACATTTATGTATAAGCTTACTTGGACTTAGGCTAGCAAATTTCTGCAACTGAAGTTTCCTCCTCCCCCCATAACCATTCCCACAGGCATGGCATTTGAGGTAAAGGTAGGAAATAAAATAATCCAGGCCACTTTTAACCTACAAGTAGAGGACTCTCTCCTGAGAATTTTGCTTCAGTCTTGTCAGCAAAGAATACTGGGATTTTGTTGCCATAGTTTCAGTGAAAAATTTGACCTTAGCTACAATAACATACAGTTAGAAAGAACCAGCTAATCGGTTTTCTAAAATTAGTATTCTCTAGTACATAAACCAGTAGGAACAGAGTATTTAATTCAGTATTACACAAGGCTATAGAAGCCCAAGGGAATGCAATCCCTTGTTTTGGGCAAGGGAGAGGGAGGAAATCCATAACCCTTCTTGCCTGGTCTTTTCCAAGCTACATGGGCTGTACTTTTTTTTTTAAGTTAGCATTAATTTTACTCCCAGATCTGTTAGGAATAAATTTCTGTAATCTGCTGCAAGCAAACCAAAACATACAAAGTAATTTCTAGTTGTAGCCCACTGGGTACAGCCACCAAGGTATGAAAATGATGTTAGTCCACAGTTCTCCAAGGACATGTGTTGGTATCCTGTAGTCTGCTTGGTGTGAAGTAAAGTTGTTTTCTATCTGAAATCATGGCATTTTTGAGCAACTGGTTTGTGTAGTTTCATTCCTTTGAAAGCTTAATGTGTCATTACATAGAGCCAACATCTCTGTGTTCTGAGTACAGCTGTGTTCTGCTTCCTCCGGCTCCATAGTCCATTAGTCACTGAGTGCTGATGTAGCCCCAAAGATCTGTCTGTGGATTATGTAAAATTTGTATTTCTAGTTAACTGCCTATTAAGAACTCCTGCAATAGCGTTCTTTCTGGTGATGCCTGAAAATGTCATTAATATTGTGTCACTTTGGAAACAGTGGCATCATTTCTGGAGTAAGGTGACTTCCAAGCTTTTTGGTTTCAGTGTAGGCCCTTCATTGACATTCTTGTGTGATTTTCCCATCATTCACCATGGATGCTGTAGAGGAGCACTTGAGTTCAGTTGTTTGCCAGATTTATCACTGATTAAAAACATTACCCTGGGTTTTGTTAAATTTATATGGTTGCAGCTTCATGTCAGTTATAAATGGATACATTTTCATTTTCATAATGTAGCCTTTTAATTTTGTTATTAGGTGATTAATAGAATTTAAAGAGCAGGATATATTTAAAGGAAAATAAACATTTGACCTTTCTTAGAAAGAGAAACTTTTTTCATTTTCTATACTGGCATCTTAATGATTACAATGGAGAGCATGCCATTGGCAAGAGTTAGAAACACAACTCTAAAGGTCAGTGGATAGTGCAGGCTTCTTGACTGTTTACAGAGTCATCTACTTGAATGAACATATTTGTCTCTTCTTTTAAGGAATTTTCAGTATTATGTGACTTGAGTGAGACCTAATACCTTTGGTATTACTCTTAGAGAATTTTGGATCCCAGATATGCTTTTATTCCCCTGGTGTTCATTGTTTTCCACCATTTCTATCAGGTCACCGTGCCCAAATAACTTTCTTTTATCTTAATAATAGCTGAAGAAAAATGGAGTGAAAGAGCTTGATGGGAAAGCGACAGCATGCATTTTAAAATACTTCCTAGTTTTGTTACCCATATATTGTCAGGCCTTTCCATTAATGTACATAATGTAGTTGGTTTAGTAAGTGTCATTGAAGAGGTCCATGTATCAGGTTGGTTGCTGGAGTGTTGAACTACTTAGAACTCTTGATTTTGAGCTAGGCCAAACAAAAGGAGAATTTATTGGCTCAATCAGCCCCAAATGGATTGTGTGAAGGACAAGGATGCTGGGGGCAAATGGGAATGGTCAGATGGAAGCACTCAAGTAGTTTCAGCAGCCCATCTAATCTCTTTTCTCTCTGTATCTTTTGCTCTGTTTTCTTTACCTGTCCTTTTCTGGTTTGCATTGCATTCTTAAAATGAGTTGTGGAGGGTCCCTATATTTTTATTCTCTGGGAGACTTGTGTACATTGGAATTATTCATCCTTGATTGTTGAGGGAGAAAGTAGTCATCTAAGTTAATTATTTTCTTTGTGTCAAAATTAATTACAGATAAAGATTCTTTGTGTGTTTAGAGAGCTATTTCTTTTTGGACCAGTGTTCCAAGTTCTATTATTCTAAAAATTTACTCATGTCATCTTAAGTCTTTAAGCCTGTCTTCTCCTTTTATCTTGTTAATCCCAGAGGGGAGTGGTTTGTTCCTTTGGGTAGGTTGAGCCCCCCCCCCATCTCCAGAACCTGTGGATGCATTACCTTATTATAAAAAGGATTTAGGAAGTGTGATTAAGTAAGAATATTGAGATGGGGGAGATTACCTTGTATTTTCTTGTATAATCACAAAGATCCTTATAATGAGAAGTTGGAGGATTAGAGCTAGTACATGTGAAGATGGAAGCACAGAGGTTAGAGTGATGTGGCGTCAACACAGTGTGCAGGTAGCTGCAGTAAGCAAGGAAGTAGATTCTGATCCGAACCGACAGAGGAATGCTGTCCCGAAACCTTAATTTTAGTCTTCTACTGCTCTGACATCAAAGTAGATTTCAGTAATTATAGCATCGGTAGAAGTAGTATAATGATATCCTTAATGTGACTTGTGTACTTTTTTTTCTGGATAAGTATTGATGCATGTTTTTCTGCCATACTACTTTTTTCAAAGAAACAAATTTTGGCTTCGCTATTCTGTCTATTGTAGGTTTGTTTGACTGCCCCCCATTTCTTTCGATTCTTTCATTGCTTTCTTAAGCTGGATAATTAATTTACAAATATTGAGACTTCTCAAATTGCAGTGTTAAGGGTCTTAAGCTATAAATGCCTTTCAAGTATTGCTTTAGTTGCATATTACACTTTTTAGCATATAGGATTTCCTATTCTCATTGGATTATTATTTTCATGTATTTGTAAATATGTAGTTTAATATGCCCATGAGCTATTTAGATATATCTTACACTTTTAATTATATAAATGTTTTCAGGCTTGTTTTTCCCTTTTTTTTTTCTTTTGTGGAACCGGGGCTTGAACTCAGACCCTTGCGCTTGCCAGGGAAGCGCTTATTCTACTG
>NDGN011505451.1:0-12676 GCA_002564285.1 Tympanoctomys barrerae
CTTTCTCATCCAGTCAGTATGTGTGTGTAAAGAGAAAATTCAACTTTATACAAGCTAAAGCAAAATCTATTGAGATAACTAAATCTTTGGCCAAAACTAAATCATTGCAAAATCAAACATTTTCATGTTGTCATCTAATTATGTATGTCATGGAAAGTGGAAGGTGTGACCTATTTCAACAGTATACACCTTCAGTCTGGTGATGAATCATGTCAGGTGAAGTAATTTTAACTAACACCGGTAACTTATGGAGGGAAAACATAACTGAAGCTGTCTGCCTACTTTTTCTAATTACTGGTTCAATCAAGACTTCATAGGAATGGTACCTATAGCCATATAGTTATGTGTTTAATATATTTAAATTGATAAAATGTCAAGGTGGTATCTTAATTTTTAGATGGTTTTTATTTCTGCATCAATTTCTTAAGTAAATATTTACAGTACTAAATATTAATTTTACTTATGGTGCCTACTTACTGATTTATCTAACTGGTAAGCTCCTTATTGTTTATTTTTTTATTTTATTTTATTTTTGTATCAGGGATTGAAATCAGAACCTTGCACTTGCCAAGCAGTCACTTAAGCCACTGAGCTATCTCCCCAGGCTTATTGTTTAAATATGATAAATTTTCCCAGTTTTAAGTTATTGTAGAATCTGAAGTAAAATTTGAAAAAATTAATTAACTTTATATTTTGAAAAATATATCTATTTTCTAACTATAGTTTGAAGACCTAATTTCCACTTTTTACATGAAAAAGATTATTTATTTCAATGCTTTCTTTTCACTGGTTTCCATGTTCCTCAATTGCATTATAAAAGTAAAAATATGGCAGTCTTCATTTTTGCAAACTATTAATTCTGTATACTTAAAGACATCCATGTTACAAACACTGCACATACAATAGCTATAACAATATTTTACACATATGAATATACATGCACAACAGACTTCAACTTTGATGCAGAGAGATATGAATCACATTACTCAAAACAAAATGATAAGTTTCAACCATAAGTACTCAAACCCATTGTTAGCTTAAAACTTGAAAATTGTACTTCAAAAATTAAGATTATAAAGTTTTACCATGAAGGGTAAAAAACTAAAGTATCTATGGTTAAAGCAAGACTGTGAGAACTACCGGACTACAGCAAACAAGTCACACACAACTGAAGTTCTAGATAAAGGGTTGCACATGGTTGGTTACCTTAAGAGAATGTACCACAGGTTCAGGCTGCTGAGAAGGTGTGGTATGTCCACTGAAGCTAGCTGGAGAGTTGGGTGAACTGTTACTCCCATCAGCCCCTGATGACAACCTAAAAGAACCCTTAGTAGAAAATCAACAACTTTGTTATTAAAACAAAAGTCGTTTATAACTACATAGATGTCATTCAATATTCAACTTCACTGCCAAGTGTCATCTTGATACTTTGTTTCTAGCCTAGCCTAAAATGCTATCAACTTGTTAACTTGAAGCACCTCTAACCAATACATGTCCTACACACGTCATCTCTGATATACCGAAGACACTAATGCCCTCCGGGGAATGGCCATTAAAAATCATTTCAAACATAATTTTGAAACTTAAAATACTCAAGAACAGGGAATTCATGAGTTACTCCCCAGCTGAGTTCAACATGCTTGCTCAGCAGGTCAGACACCACATTCTGTATGTCTCAGAAAATACAGGCATATAGCTTTCTTGCATTGGAGAAAGTGTTTCTTATAAACCCTTCTTCAGGGGAAAGACCTATGGTACAGTATTTTCAGAATAAACTTTACCAAATTCAATGTTTTCTTTCACAAATAATTCCTTTGTTTTCTAGCCTTAAGAAAAGGAAACTAAAATAGATGTAACTTTACATATCTTAAGTGATTCTTCAACACAATTGGTTAGAAATCAGAATCTGGGCATGATTAATTAGTCTTGTGTAAGTCACAGTATCTGTATAAAAACTGGGAATTTCTCACTAGGGTTCTGCATTTTTTAAAAACCCAGTGTTTAGGAACAGATATCCACTTTCCTAAAAAAAGCAGAAATGGGAATTTTTCCAAATCTCCTTCTAAACAGATCATTACCCTCAGAGAAAATGAAAAATTTAATTTTTGCCTATCAACAAACATACTGATTTTACCGTAACTAATAGATCAGTCATTGCTCCATTTAAATTGATGCCATCATTCAAATTCCCTCTGTAGGGGCCAACATTAGTGTATCCTATGTGAATTCATAAAAGAGAGATGGCAGTGGTTTGGGAAATTAAATTCCACAATCTCCAAAGGAGAGTTCTGGTCATTTGGATTTTTTAGGGATGGGACACAACAACTTATCAGTGCCTCAGCCATAGTGTGGGTTGTGTTCCCGGTGCTGGTTACAGAGAAGTTAATGACTCAATGGTTTTTACAAATGATTCTTATTTATGCAATTTAATCTACTTTTCTGTTCCCCTATCACTTCTTCCTAGGACCTTGACAGCTGCCCTGGCCTCCATGTAAACCTGTTAAGACTACTTTCCTTTTCCTGCTCAAAAAGTTATACCAGGTCTTGCCCTCTAGTAAAAATAAAAAGAAAAAAATGAACTATAACATATAGGTAACTTCTTTAGCTTCTGTCTTCCAAGACTTAAGTTAAAAGCAGATAATGAAACAGGTCTGTCAAATATAAAGCCCCACTCCTCTGGAAAGTGAAATTATAAAATCTATTAACCTATACTTAAAATTCAGATCAAATCAAACATAATAATTCCTGATACAAATAATAGAAGGCAAATTAGTTGAAGTTTAAAGGTGGTTAAGGGGCACATGCCCCCAAATTTTAGACAGCATCCTCCTCAGTAGCAATCAAATGGTTCCAGAGCTATGAAGCTATAATGGAAAGTCTTCTAAATAACTCTGCTCCTCTGCTGTTCTCTTCCTCTCCTGGTACCAGCCTCAGGAACTCCTTTGAAATTATAGAGTTCGCTTCATCTTCCATGAAGAATTCAGCATGCACAGTGCCATTTTTCTTCTAATGGGTGATCTAATCTGGCAGGTTAAGATCTTCCCATTGTGGGATTCCTTTCTGCCAGCTCATCCTTTCAAAATTTTTCTGCCCAGTTTTTCTGTTTCAAAGGAGTTTTTTCCCCAAATTTGGGGAAATAAAAGAGAGGCATATTAATGTTGGTATAATTTTGCACTCTAAACTTGGATTAAGAATTAATAGCATTCTCACACTCAATCTTCTGGACTATTTAAACAATGTCAAAACAAGTCCTGTTCTGGGCATATCTTTTCATAAACAAACACCCTTATAAAAGCACTTTCCTTATAGGGAAAAAAAAAAAGCCACATGGCCTATAGTATTCCACCAGAGTAGGGGAGAGGAGATGACATTTCTTTCTGAGCTTCAAGTTCAAATTAGCTTTGAACCATGGACTAGTAATCAATCAGAAAATGAGAATTCATGGGGTTTTGGGTTTTTTGTTTGTTTTGATCTTTGAATCAGACTCAGGACCTTGTTCTTGCCAGGCTGGCATTGTTACACTGAGCTATATCACTGGCCCCTGAAGGTTCATGTTTTATGTATTTTTTTAAAAAAATATATGAAGCTATAAAGATGACCCAATATCTGGTAAAAGTCAGTAACAATATGATAGTCTTCGAGGTTATAATATCAGACTCAAGCAACTTATTCTCTCTCATCTAGAACTACAAAATAAAAGATTAGCTTTCACTGTAATTAGTAGAATAAAACCGGTTGACCAATACATAGGCAGTAATTAATTTTCAAAATATACTAGTGAGTGACAAGCTAGTGTAGAAATGATGCTAAATAGTGCCTTGGAGCATATTTCAATACAATTATGATCACTTATTTAAATGGTACTTGATTGGCTTAGAAGGGAGGGGATTTCAAAAAATAGAAAATCTTAAAAGTGGAAAGCGATTCTTAGCCTGACTTGTTTTCAAGCTCCACATGAATACACAGGGCAAATACATAGTGCATGCACCGCTGCTCAGGCAGCAGTCAGTCGGAAGGGGAAGTGAGGAATTTCTGGGATGACCTAGAGACATGTGACGGCGTTAGTTCATTTTTCAGAGCCAGGGATCTCTGACACTTCTTTTCAAGAAAGGTCCAGGATACCTTCATTCATTTTCTTCCATTTGGGCTTGCTCAATATTCACCCTCACATTAAAGACGGAAAAAAACACGGCAGACCGTAAGTTTAAGAGGCAACATCTCTACCCCCAGCCTCCCTCCCCAGTTTTAGATAGGCAGCAACCTTATTCCATATATAGGACTTTTCCTCTATCCCCAAGTAAAACTTTTCCTCTAGCAACAGAAGCCACCTGGTTTGCACAGCAAATGCAGCCAGCTGACTTGTCTTCACTCACCGGGAGAGTGGGCAGGCATCGTCCTATTCCTCGGCACCCTTGCCACCACTGCCAGACCCGCCGGGCTCTGGGCCCCCAGCCTTTCTCCACATTTGAGCTGTTTCTAGTTGGAGGTTGCCTTCTATTCTGGGAGGCCTTATATTTGGAACAATATGGTACAATCACTCAGAAAAATACTGTTTCCCAAGTCTCAAGAAAGCAGACAAGAAGCTTAATGAGATGAACCACAATGACCACAATGGCAAGCTATAACATGCACCTACATCTAGGGAAAAAAAATAAAAACAACAACAGTCTGAAGTCGTGTTTTTGTGCTAATGCTGATTTCTTTTAGGTGTTTGGCAAAGGTATAACTATATTCTCAATCTAGCAAAAAAATAGGTGATCAAGATAAAATTACAGAAAGAACTTGAGGCTATTTAAGCAACTTAATTTCATGGGTTTTACCTGTGAAAAATAAAAATTACATAAATCTTCCAAGTAATTAAACTGCTTAACTTCAGAATTTAACAAAAACTTTTATAATTGGAATCACTGTGTTTTTTGTTAAGAAATGCAAGTACTATCTCCACATACACATATTCAAGAATACTCAGAAAAACTGACAATCAAATTTTCAACAAAATTGCTGCACACTAAAGAGTATGTAATGAGACAAGAGGTCACTACTGCTTTAACCTATTTCACGTAAGAAACCTAGATAATTATAAAATTTCTAACAACCAGTAAGCTTCCAAATTCCTCTACTTTTTGGAACTAGAGACAATTCAAATAAAATAGAAAATATGAAAAAAAAATTCTTCAATTTCAGCTTTTTCCTTGAACAAATTATATAATTCGATTAAAATAATTAGAAGCAAAATGTCCTATCTCAACATGGCTTCCTCTTCCTGAAAATTTTCACCAAGACTTTCGCTAAAGGAACTATGTCCCAAGGAAAGAGAAAACAATAAACGTTGAGGTTAATTTGGAGAAAGTAAAACTGCGAATGCAATTATTCCAAATCATACTGGTCAGATTTTCATTCCTCTTTACCTTTTGGCACCTAAAAACTAAGAAGATGCACCCCAGTTTTCAATGAAGGAGGATGAGTAGAGAGTGTCCATCAACTGGGACTCAGAACTCTTTTTCTCAATCTATGAAATTAGCGTCACAGCCTATCAAATAAATCACAAGGACTCTATTTTCACAGAAAAGTATATACATGCACTGGGGTCATCAGGATTATTTCACTATAGCAACACTGACTTCAACCCTGCTGTTTGGTGATTCCATATGTAAATGTGCAATTTCTATCACAAAAGAATCATGCCCAACAGTTTATAGCATGGTCAGTAGATTAGCCTACCATCTCAATTTGTGTAGCTCTGTTTCTGAGATGTGTATAGTGAGTAATGTAAATTTTATATTTACTTTTACAAAAATGGAACTATATCATCTCCATTTGGTTCTTTTTTATGATTTGTGTGTCTTTCACACCTTATACTTTTTTATTCAAAAACTGAATAAAATGTATAAGAATCCCCACTTTCATTTTTCCTTAATGCCTTTCGAATCTAACAAAAGCTGCTATCCTGCCTGTCCTAAAAGTTATAACCATTTAGAAGCTACACAGGGCTGGTGAGATAGCTCATAGTATAAAGCTCCTGCTTAGGCAAGCTTATGCAGGTGCAGAGGACCGCAGTCTGATCCCTGGCACCACATGCCACACCACCCCTGCCTTCAGGATGGGCAAAAAGAAAAAAAGCCATACAGATACTACATAAAGAAAGCACAAAATTTCCCATTTTCAGAAAGTACATACTACAAAAATAATAGCTATACATGTCTTATTCAAGCTTCCATAGTAACGACATAGTATTAAACTTTATACTATGAAAATGACTTTTTGTTTTCTGAGAAATTTTGCTTTGCCTGTTTTTTTTTTTTCCTGCAGTTTCCTAAAATATGTAAGAAAGAAGGATCCTACCAGTCCCACAGAAATCTGCATACTTGTCAGCTACTTTACATACAAATTAATAATATATCTGGCAAATTATGTTAGATACTAAGATTGGCCTACCTTAAATGCTAATAGTAATGCTCTGCAGTAAAGACTGTGAGACGTAAGCGATAGCTTACTAGTGGTTAGTGCATATTAGGGAAATAACAAATTCTAACACCACAAACACTCTTGACCAGGGAACAAAAGTATCCCTTAAAATATATTAGTACTTCTAAACCATTTATGAAGGGACTACAAGATCCTCCACGACAGCTGAAATTTCGTACACTTTCTATTATTGTCATTAAAATACTTGACCTCTCCTTCAGATTAAGGGAAGAAAAATAAAGCTATTCAAAAGTTAAAAGATCATCTAAACAAACTGAAAGTATATTATTTATTTTCTGACAGAGTAAAATTATTATAATGAATTTAAGGCAATCTGGCGAGATGAATGGAAAGTATTGTCATTAAGTTGTCCTTTTTGGTGTTTATTATTGTATTTCAGTATGACTATTTTTAGTAAAATTACTTTAATTAACAGTCTAAGGTTTCCATTCTCTTGATTTATATTATAGTTTTTAAAAAACTATCTTTTTAGTGTTGCTGTTACATATGTACCAAAATAAAAATAGTCTTACATTTTAAGTATTTTTCCTATGATTTGCAAACAAAAAGATGTGTGTACTTTGGAAACCAGAGTGAACACAGATCTTCTTCAGCAAAAGTACTTTCATATTCTTTATAATAAAATAATTCCATGATTATTTCAAATTCCTATGAGATCCATATAAGTTTTCTCTCCCAAATAAGAAGATTACACTAATCACTATCGTAATGCAGTGAATCTCTACACAGGGTGGCTATGGGTCACATCCAGCCCAGCCTGTTTTCAGCCTGAGTTTTGTGTTCTTTATAGGCAAGAACAATCGCTGACAGAACAGTCTTCAGAACAGAACAAAAGACACAGGAAGTGCTGACATTTGTAACCTCCTTCCTTCAACATTATTTTTCATGAGCTAGTTGCAACAACCACCCAACTTCACAGGGACAAAAGTAACAGCCATATAAACAGAGTCATTGCCTCAGACGATACAATAATACTTCAATAATCTGGCTGCCAATGTGCAATTTTTGAATTTTATAAAATTATTCAAATTTCAGATGTTATTTTACAAAATTATTATCTATAATTATGTAGCATAAGTCAAAAAGGAAAAATACACACTTGCCCACACTTTAGGTAGGCAAGCAGTGGGGAAAAGTCAAGAATTAAAAATTTTTGAGTCCCTTTGAAAGTTTCAACATATAGGGCCAGACAGATAGCTCAGTAGAATAAAGTGCCTGCTTAGGCAGCCACAGATACCGGGGTTCAATCCCGGGCACTCCAAGCCGTGTCGGCCCTGCCCCTGGTGTGCTGAGATGGTGAATGAGACTGGGTGTGGCACCACATGCCTATAATCCTAGCACTTGGGAGGCTGAAAATAGAAGGATCAGTACTAGTCTGATCTACATAGTGAGACTCTGTAGCCCCTGTACCAAATATATAAAAAAGTTTCAATATAATATACTATAGTCAATTGTTTTTATGCTCTATAATCCCTATAAATGGGGATATTGTGGGTATTTTGTGGGGGAAAAAAGGCACTTCTGAAATTTGCAAGGAAACAAGAAGTGAAAATCCAGTCTTGGGAGGGAGCCAAAGGGGCTCATCCAGGTTGCACTCTGTAATCACCAGGCAAACCAAAAATGCAAAGATTCCTCTTGGAAGACTAATGGAAAGACCCACCAAGAATGAACTTTGCATTGGAAACCTCAGCAATAAAAGACGGAAAGCATAAAATAATGACTTTTTAAGCTAATAGAAATAGTTAGCACTCTCTCTGACTTGGAAATTTGTACCTTGCTGCTTTTGATAGGAAGAAAAGATGGGGAAACAAATTTTCACATGGAATTTTCACAAGCCATAGCCTTCGGTCTGCAGAGCATCGAGAGTCACAGTTTGGGGAGTCTTCCAAATTTCTCTGTTCTGATGGGAATTCAATACTACAACAATAACATTTCCCTCCCAGTTATGACTATTCTAATGATAAATAGCCTCATCTATTTAAGGAAATACAGGATGTTTAAGACCTAACAGTTTCAAAAAATTTAAAAAATAAAAATAAAAAACCTAGCAGTTTCCTTTTCCTTGCTCTCAAAGGCTTATATATGTAAATAAAGAAAACAAAAACTAATTTTATAAAAAACTTGAAACATTTTTACATAGTTGTGTTTCTGTTCTCAAATTTGAATGAATTCAATTCTTCATAGGCATAATGGAAAACACTTTAAAATATCCAACATTATATATTATGTAAAACATACAAGTCTCATAAGGGTGATCACTAGGTGACAATTTTTCCTGAGAGTAATTGTGTTTTCAAAATACTTTGCAACAATGAAAGAGGGCTTCAAACATCCTTAAGCTTCTTAAAGAATGTGTGTTTGTGTGTGTACACATGTGTGTGCATGTGTGCATACTTGTGTGTCTGTCTATCCACATATATTTCCAACTGAGAAAAACTATACTCAATAAAATGATATAATATCTTATAAATATAGGCTTACCATTTGGTGTAAATTGTATGAAATATATTTGTAACACATTTTAGAGCCTCATCTTCTTGTTCTTTCTAGAAAGCCAGCTATGGAAGCCTGAAGATTGATTAGCTAAAGTGGTTTCCTGTTACTTAAATATGTTTAATTTTTATAAGCCCTGAAACTTGGTCAAACTACCATACAGTGCCTCATACCTCATCAGAACACATACCTAGTTTAAGATGAGGGAATAAATTCAGTCTTTTCTTATTGCAGGAAAAAAATAGATGCTTCATTTAATTTCATAAGGAAAACACAATTTTGTTCAGCTCAGGCATTCTCCATTCTGACATACTGTAAAACTGCTCTAGCACATAAATAGAAGCTCAGGTTGTGAGAAGAAACTTTAAAGGTCACTTTGGCAAACCATCCACCAGGTTCCTGTGCTTGGATTTGGATGTGCTGGGACTTTCTACTTTGTAATCATGTTTTTAGTTGGTTACAGTCACGGTCCATCTTTCACATAAATTAACTATAAGATCTATGCAATAATGGCTTAAATATTAAAAAGATAAATTTACTCACTAAACAAACTTTTAAAATCTGTCAAGCATAACAGACAATCATATGCAATTAAATATAATTCCAATAATTTTTTGAAAGAGAAATAGAGTTCAAATTATAGATTCTAAAGTAATGTAGATTGAATTCTTAATCTGTCACTTATGAACTTCACTTTTGAGTTTGCTCATCTATAAAATATAGATAATAATGGTACAATATCATACAACCCTCTATAATTTTAGCACTTTAAAAAAAGATTTCTCAAAGCATCATCTGGCTTCTATAAGTATGAAATATTTTCTGTCATTATCATGAATATTTTTGCTTTGCTTGCCAACATATTTCATAACATTTCATAATTTACTTTCACATGTTTATTGGATATAGCAGCAGTTCTCAACCAGGGGTAATTTGTTTCCCCAGGAGGTACATTTGGTAAAAATATCTACAAACATTTCCAGTTTTTATTTTTATTTTTGTTTGTTTGTGGTTTTTGTTTTACATTTCCAGTTTTTAAAGCTGAGCAGCCTCTACCAGAATTTTTTTTTGAGGGGGGTAGGTCAGATGCCAAGGATGCTGTGAAAATTTGTATTGTACCTGGACAGTCACCTCAAGAGAAAGAATTATCCAGCTTAAATGTTAATGTTGCTGAAGTTGAGAAATGGATTTAGGAATAGAGAACTGTACTAGAAAACGTCAAGGTAATACATCTCCTTGTAGATGCTTCATGTGAGAAGTTGCACAGGAGCTTCAAACAACTTAAAGAAAACTCCATCAGCTTTGGCCCTCAGTTGGCTTAAGTACAAAGGCATCCATGTTACCATCCATCAATAAGAAGTTGTTTTTTCTAACAAGTTGAATAAAATTTAAAAGACTCCAACATCCCACTGTGCCAACAATACTACAAGAGAAAAAGGAAAGTAGGGCCATGGTACAAAGGATGATGAATCTAAGAGCAAAGAGATAACAGCAAGCCGCAGCCCCTGACGACACTGAGAAAGGAATCCACATAGGAGTGAAACTGACAAAAGGTGCTCTGTGAATGCCATGGAAGAAAGCTAAGTTTCCTTAACTATACACCAGGCAAAACCTCTGCACTTAGCTTTAAGCAGTCACATTAGGAAAGAATAAAATTTCCAGCAAATAGAAGTGATCACCCTGATACACAGAACAACACCTTGTTGCCAAGGACAGCAGTGTGCCACATGCAGAGAAATCAGAGAGAAATCTGTGTGTAACAGAGACCACTCTCCTCTACACATGGCTAAGGCACGTGGTCTGCGTACGTGTTTGTCTCCTGGGCAGAGACATCTTGTGAGCATATGTTAGTCCTGATGGCCTTGATCACTACATTCCTCCTACATGCCAGGACTGTCCTACACGCTGTCAATGAGAGTATTCAGTCTTGGCAACATGCACTCCCACTGCACATGAACACCTTCAATGGCTGAACATAAAAGATACTGTATATGGAATCGAATAGTACAATAGCAAGGAAAAAAGCTAGTTAAAAAAATAGGTAAGCAGTTGAGTAGACATTTCTCAAAAGATGACTGATAAATGTCAGCAGGAAACAATACTCAGGATCACTTCCCTTAGGAAAATGCAAATCAAAAGTACAATGAGATACCATGTCACTCCAGTTATTCAAGGATATTATTCAAAGAGAAAAAGAATACTGTCAAGAGTTCACAAAAAGAGGAACTCATATACTGTTAGTAGAAATGTAAATTAAGAAAGCCATTTTGAGAACTAAAAACAGGACTGTAAATTCTAGCAACGTCACCGCTGGGCATATATTCAAAGGAAATGAAATCAGTACGTTGAGACATTCGCACTTCACTGTAACATTAGTCATAATAGCTGACAATGGAAACACACTAGGTATCCATCAGTGAGTGGATAAAGTCACACACACACACACACACACACACACACTCTACATACTATATAAACATAAAGGATGAAATTGTCATTTGTGACAACATGGAGGAATCTGAGAATATTATGCTAAGTGAAATATACCAGGAGAGAAAGACAAACAATTGATGGGTCCTTATTAGGCAAGTCTATATAATTTAAATAAAGTCTAAACTTTCATTTTTTCTTAGACATTTGTTATCTGAACAAAACAAGTTCACAATGAAATTCTGAACCATCTCCATTGATTTTCAAAGCAAAAGTAAAGCTCAAGTAACTGAAATGATCACTAGGAGTGATTAATAGAAGTAGAAATAAATTTTATCAAGAAAACATCCAAAATGTATTTTAATTCCCAATAAAAATGCTATGAAACCTCATACATTGAGTGTAAAAATCTTTTTAAATATCATCTGAGACGATATTGTTCTCAACTTCATTAAGCATAACCTCTAAGTTTCCAGGCAATTCTAGCTAAGGAAATATAAAAAGTACTATGTATTCATTCACTTGTCATTCCTTATGCCAAATGCTGGACAGTAATGGATACATCTAAGGAGTCACAGTGGAGGTGGAATGGAGCTTTAATTCAGAAAACTTAAATCTTAGACTGATGACACATCCATAGAAACACAGCTAATGCAGAACAAAAGGACCCTTGGATGCAAAATGCAGAGCAGCAAGAGGTGAGGCATAGGAGTCAGATGACTGAGAACCTTCTATGCCTTATGCAGGATTTGAAATATATTCTACATAGAGCTATGAACTGTAACAGAAAATGATTTGCTCTTTATACATTGATCTAGTAATACTGTAGAGAATGATGGGGTGAGATAAGAGTATCTGGGATGAAGTTCTAACTAGGAGATTAACAAAGTAAGTTTCAGTTAAAAAAAAAAATGACCTTACACTGGAGACCAGAAGAAGGAATAAAAAGGATGACACTGACAGGATAAAGGGCTGGACACCAGGACTGTTTATTTCTGTCTGAATATAAGCAACGAGGTGGAAGTGAATCTAAAGAGGCTCCCAACTTCCTGGTGGGGTAACTGCCACAGGGTTTTGCCATCAACCAGATTTGGACATGCCAAGAAAGGAAGCATATCTCATTCCTTCCTTGTGTTTTTAACATCAAGATCAAAGAGATTTTTAACTATGCAAAACCCTGAAGCAGTCTTAGTCACATTTATGCTGCAAAGTTTTCTTTCTTTCTTTCTTTCTTTCTTTCTTTCTTTCTTTCTTTCTTTCTTTCTTT
>NDGN011505451.1:12726-22886 GCA_002564285.1 Tympanoctomys barrerae
TCTTTCTTTCTTTCTTTCTTTCTTTCTTTCTTTCTTTCTTTCTTTTTAAATGTATTTAGTACAAGGCCTAGAGAGTCTCACTATGTAGATTGGACTTGTAGTGATTCAGCCTTCCAAGTGCTGGGATTACAGGCACATGCCACAACACCCAGTCTCAATCGCCATCTCAGAGCACCCTGGGGACAGGGCTGGCTTGGTAGTTTTCTTGTAATATATAAGTTTGGAAAATATACAAATCATAAATGATAACTTCACACAATGTTCACTATATTGCAGATGAAAATGTCTGATTCAACACTGCAATGTTCTTGGAAGAAAAAAAATTATTTTGAAATAGCCTTATTCTGGATGAAATTCATAGACATATAAATGTAATCCTCAGGAAAAAAATTTTAAATGAAAGTAATTACAGAAGTGTGGCAGGATGCCTTTTTAATGAGAGTTACAGAAGGCAACGTATAGGAAGAAAAGCTGCACTATGTTGACTGGGCTAAAATAGCACACATCTTTTACCGCCCTGAAACCCTCTGAAGCCAGAGCAGCCACAAACAATAATAAAGAAGGCCTGACAGAAACAGCTGTTAAACAATAGGAAATGGAGACTACTGCATCTTCTAACTACACTTACGTACATCTTGCTTCTAGGTGATGGGCTATGTATTTAACTTACCTGTTTTAAAAACATGCAATTTCTCAGGAGAAACACTAAAATGTCTATAATAAGAGAAAACAATACATCTAAATTGTGATCTGATCAAGTAAATATTAAATGGTACAAAGTTCTGGCATTGTTGCTGAAACAAATACATGTGAATGCCTTTATCTCTTGGGTTTATTTGAAGGAAGAACAAAAGGAGGAGGACAAAGAAGAGGGAGCGATAAAAGGAGGAGGGGGATATAAATAGGAGTAAGAATATAAGAGTAGAGGGTAGGTGGAAGAGGGGATAGAAGGAGAGGGGATAGGAAGAGGAAGAGGAGAATTGGAGCAGGAGGAAGGGGATAGGAAGAGGAGTGGGTAGGAAGAAGGGTTAGGAGGAGGAGGAAGAAAAGGCATGAGTAGGACACAGAATACAAGGGCAAGGAATTGAATTACCAGGATGTATACACAAGAAAAAAGAGCAATGCTAATTACTATTGCATTTGACTACAGAGCACAGCCCATTAATAATTGTGTTAAACACCTCAGCATGGCATCAGAGGCCAGGAGAACACACGCAGAGTTAGAGACCTAGGAACTAAAGAGCCATTTAGCATACTTGTTAAGTTGATATGAAATATTAGATTGTAAGGTGGTATTTTCTGTGCTGATACGATCAAGACAGGTCAATGAAGAAGCAGAAAAAAATTTAACTTCACACAAGGGTAGCTACCATAACAAGTATCAATAAGCTGTTGTTACTAGTGTAAGTATAGTTGTAAGTGCACTATATATGCACAGCAGTAAGTATAGTTGTTGCTAGATTACAATTCCAACCATGCCATCTATTGCAGGCTTCATGTTAGACTGTTAGCAATAATTTTATGCTTATAGATACAGGTGATATAACAGTGGCCAAAAATGAATTGAGGTAATGAAGCCTATACCTACTTAATCAAAATAAAACTGCTAACAGAGAAGAATGAAACTGGTCATTAATGAGAACATTGCAAGCACACAAAAGTTCTCTTTGGTTGTTACTTCCTTAGAGAGGTATTTTCTAACACTTACATATAATTCTCACTCCTTGTGGGTGTACTACAATTATTTACCCTGATTTTGTTTTCTTTATTGTAATTACCACCTCCAGGTACTACAAATGCATGGTTTTTAAAATAATTCATGTATTAAATAATAAGTTACAGGAGGTCAGAGATTGAACCTTTCTTATTCAAGACCATATTCTTCTTGCTTAAAACAGTATCTGTTCATAAGAAATGCTCAAAAAAATTCAGAGATGAAAGATGGAATGAATGATCTTAAGTGACCTACAGAAATCCTGTTTCTATTTGTTAAGAGTTTTTTGGATATACTAAGAAAAGCAACAATGCCCAATAATCACCTGCCTTTCCCTGTTTGTCCCTGTACCAATGTAATAATAAATGCCAACATTTCTCATGTCAAATAGCAAGATCTATGTGACATTCTAAGGATAAAAGACAGCATAGATGACTAAATAGAAACAATTTCACCTTCCTCTCTATACAAATTCTGGCCACATGTTAATGTCACAAACCAAAACTATCTGGTTAAAAACATTTTATTCTTTTCTGACATTTCTTGGTGAAAGACCTAAAAGAAATCAGATGGCCAAAATTCTAAAAGCATTACCTAAGTAAAGTTAATCCTGAACAGCCACATTTTTTTTCTGAAAAGTTTACTAAAAAAGTTCTGGAAAGAGGGACTGAGGAGATGGCTCAGTGGAATAAGTGATTCCCTGGCACTTATTCCCTGGCACGTGTAAGACCTGAGTTCAATCCCCGGTTCTGTCAAAAAAAAAAAAGTTCTGGAAAGGAATATTGTGAAGTTTTTAAGACAGCCATATTTTAAAGAGGAACTTCTAAGAATTAGAATTTTTACAGTAGTATTATCCTAGAGAATAGATCAACCAGTAGGTTTGCCAAGGCAGTCGGAAATATACAGGAAAAAGTGTAAAGAATATTTTTCTAACTCAAGAGAAAAGTAACCCAGAGAACAATGAGCTGCACAAGTCACTGGCTGCCCGACCCTCAGCAAGCCACTGTCCTCATTGCGAGCCTGGAGAAGCCCATCAATTAGCTTCACGCGGTGGCTGTGGAAGGTGGCTAATAGCCCTGATGGCAAAGCACTAGGGAACACTAAGTACTGCAAAGAGGTGTGATCGTTGCCAGGTTGCCATCAGTTACCAGCAAAGCCTCAGGAGTGAGGCTGGCTAATCTTTCAAGTTTTAATTTGTAAATAATCATTGTATTTACTTATGGGGTACAATGTGAAGAGGAAACTGCCTGATCTTTTTAAACTGTCCCTTTGCCTTTGCCTCTTCTGATGTCCTGGTGACAGAGACAAGTAAAGGACCACCCTTCTCACTTCACTCTACGTCTCTGGCTGAGCCACAGAAGTGGTTCTGGAGACCTGCTGTCTTGTGTTTTACCATGCTGGTTTCTAAGGGCTCACAGGTTCTGCTCTGGGAATTGAAGGTGCATCAGCAGCCACTCAAGGCTTTTTCTATTCCTCATAAGCACACAAAGCACAAATATCAGAAGCCACACACATGACAAAGATCATGGGAAGAGAGAATATACTTGTGGATGACCTTAAAAATGCAAAATTCACCTTAATTTCTACCAATGATCTGTTGATTTTCCATTTCTCCTTGAAATGTCCACAATTAAAGGAAATGGAAAATTAATCAATTTCAGACTTCCTTAGACAGAAATAGTTTTCCTCACAAACTGATAAGCATAGATTTTGAAATTCTCTTATCTGTGAAGGGATGCAGAGAAACCCACAATCTTTCAAGCTGCCATGCACATGATATCTGCTTTAGAGACAAGCCTGTCCCCTGTTATTTTTCTAGCATATCTCTAAAGCATTCAAGACTAGCTAAGACATAAAATTAATAAACCCAACACTCACTGAAATATAGCTACAGTCACCATGGATAGGAATTTTAGAAAAATATGTATTTCCCAGTCATCTGTACCACAACAACCATCTTTTCTATAAAAAAGGTCTTTTTTTTTCCCAAGTCAAATGCAACCATCTAGATCTCCAAAACTTTTTCATCCAAAACTACTTCCCTAGTTTAATCACAGCACATTTCCAATCCCAATATTGACAATTTAGGGTGTGTTTGGGACTAAAAAGACAAAGAAACTCAAACTAATGAAAACATAGATAGCAAACATTTATTGAAAAGAATGCGTATATACTCCACAATTGGCAGTGAACTGATTAAATTATTTTTTTTTCTTCTTCTGTATTTTAGGGAAGGATCTACAGAGTGTTCGGGGTCTCACTACTAGATTGGACTCCTAGTGATCTGCCTGTTTACAGCCTCTGAAGAGCTGGGATTACAGGCACATGCCACCATGCCGTTTCAATGGCCATCTCAGTGCGCCCCAGAGGTGGGGCCAGCATGGCAGGCCCTGGGATCTAACCCCAGATGCTGCGCTCTGCCTAAGAAAGTGCTTTATTCTGCTGTGCTATCTGTCCAGCTCTTTTCATTCACTACTGTAAGCTGAGACCCATGGGGTTCTAATTTGCAGCCTGTCTGAACCGACTTTGGCTCAGCACAGATATGCTCTGGTGATGTCCTCGCCATTTCCACAGTTCCTACACTCAGAACTCTCCAGTATTCCAGTATTCTCTTAGCTAAGAAAAATCCCTCGTCCTTATGGGGTTCTACCTTGCTCCAAATCCATGGGGGAAAATGCCTCTTTGGCCCAGGATTCTCAGTTTATCTCAGAAAATGGAAAGCAATAACTACTATTGGTCAAGAGGCAGTCTTTTCAAAATTGTTCCTTTCAAGTCACTCCATTTGTGTGCACATGATCCACTTCTTCCCTCTGGGAGAAGCCTTGTCAGCACACTCTATGATACATCATGAAAATCAACTCAGCTGTGGTACTGACTGTTCTAGAAGTGCTTAGTTGAGACACACAAATAATGCAGCCCTTGTCTGGAATTTTTATCTTGTTTAAGATTTTTATAACTTCTATTAAATAGGTTCAGGGCATGAAAAGAACTTTATAAAGAAGAGAAAAAAAAGAGAGAGAGTTAACCTCCTGAAAGTCCTTGGATTATTTTTGTTAGTTTTATTTACCTACTTATAATTAGGTAGCAGTTGTATTCTCAAAAAGATTGGAGAGATAACTGTACAGATTACAGAAGAAATATACACCTGACTCAAATGTAGTACAGCAAGAATAAAGGGATTGGTGCCATCTTCCCATAACATAAAATGCTCTTATTTACTATAGAACAACATGCAAAGCAGGAGTTCTAATGTTTGAATGATAACAAAAACTGATAAACTCAGAACCAAATGGAACCATTTTGGACTGATAAAAAGCTGGCTCTAAAAGAAGAGCCTTTTTAATAGCCAACATACATCAGCTATTTTGACACCCAACACAGGTGGGTCTTAATGTCTAAGGCAGATAATTTTTTATTTAAACATTTTCATATGCTAGGAAATTTAATATCCGCAATGAGATCTCAGATGCACAAAACATAAAATGGGCACTCAGAAATAAATCACAGCCCAGTAAATTTGATCACAAGTAAAAAGTCATGTGCAAGTGATGGATCCTTAGACTTTTAATTACCCCGTAAGTAATGAGTGCCAAAATTAATAGAAGCTCCAGTTAGAATATGAATGACAACTTTCTGATCAAAATTGCTTTTTAGACAAAAACAGCTTTAGCTACTTTGTATTTTTTTGCAAATTTGTGTGTACTATTTTGTTTGAAATAAGCTTCATTCACTTTCTGTTTCTGTTTTCCCCTCAGTTATACTTTACTACATGTTTCCTTAGCCAATAAAACAAACTTCAGGCAATAAGATCTACAAATGGTAACATAATTGGCAATAGCAGCTCAGGGTCTTTGCCACTTGGAAAGGAATTTGGAGAAGCTTAAGGCTGGGCTTTCTAAATGATCTCTTGTGAAGATGGCGGCTCCTGCGCACTCACAGCTGGTTTTTAGCAGCGAAGGTTGTCTTCATTAGGGAAAACAGTTACATTAAGCCTTTGACATTTTGGAGAGCACATAAAATCTGCTGGCCATCAACTATCATGCACTTGAAGATGTATCCGGTTCAGGTTCTCAATAATGACAAGTTTATCAAAATAAAGCACAAGACTGCGGTAAAGCATCTTTCAGTTCTACATAAATGATGGCTATAAATGATGCTTAATGATTCACAAATCAAAAGGAGTTTAATTGTAGAAAATGTTCACTGTTATTATCATATTAATTTGAATACCTCATTACCTTAGTATTTTGTTATACATTTTATTTTAGATGTGTATAATGTATGTTTATTTTTTAATGCATCAATTTTAGTGGATTTTAAATATATGTTCATTGTCATAAGTCTAAAGGAAGGCTCTATTTCTTGCTGGCTGTTACTACAGATGCTTTAGTCTACAGAATGAATCCAATAAAAATTTCATTCCTTCATATATTGTTCTTTCTGTGTATTAAAAATATAGCTGATTTGGAACAATGTGCTGGATCTCTTCCTTTATTTTCTTCAGTACAGCTACATTGCAAAAACCTAGTATGTGATGCTACGACTTTGCCATCTTTTAAGTATTAACTTATTTTGTCTTATCCCAGAGTTAAATTCATGAAGCATGCTATATATTTAAATAAGGAGTAGAGATTGTTTGACTATACATCACAGGTAAATAAAAGTTGATTTTCTTTTATTTCCTCGATTGACATTCTCATAATGATTTATATAAGTAGCACACGCTAAACGATTGCGCCACTGGAGCTTCACTCATAATGATTTATAAAATTCCTTCTGTGAAATGTCAAATCCTCATTTGTTAAATGTAATCTTTTGTTATATATCAAGTGCAATCTTTTAAAATATATGTTAGTTTCATTGCCCAAAACAAAATATCCTAATTTTGAGTCTTTTAACTATCATTTGCACCAAATTTTAAGGAATTTTCTTCCAAAACAGTAACACAAATAGGACTATAGTTTCTAAAACTAAACAGACTGTTCATGATTTTGGGACTGTTTTTGAAATACTGCAATTCACATACAGGTTTTAAAGTGCAACTCAACAGTGCTTTAGGCTATTCTGGTCACCATAGTGGAGCAAGGAGGTCTGCATTCACTAGAGATGAGCTCCAGTGGTGGCTGTGTTGAAAACCACATGCATTTCAAAGACAGATATTTGACTCTCTTACATTTATTATAGATATTGTGGTCATAATTAGATAATATAAAAGTTGCCTAATTATATTTGCCTACTTTTCATATAAAGGATACATAATCACCAGTTGTGAAGAAGTACCAACTTTCATCTTTAAAGTATTATTTTATAAGCTTTTTGCCTTACTCAGGGTACAATAAGAAAGAAACCAGAAATATGAGACTTCCAGATGAAAAGGCTTCAGTCTCAGTATAAGAAAAGTCTGAAAGAGAAAGAAGAAAACAACTTGGTTTACTCCTACGCCATCAGTCAGCGTGGGAACACCTGCAGCAGGCACAGACACAGCCCTTGTAAGGGCTGCCACATAGCCAGTGTTCATAATTTACTGCTTTCGTCATATCTGTCTTTTTATGGTATTCACAAAAAATTAAATTAATTAAATTCCAAAAAAAAAGCTATGCCCTGTTTTCCAGTCTCTACAAGCTGATTACATTCCATATTAGAAATGGGAAGATTGTTTCACGTTTCACTTTTTATTTCTGGCTTTACTTTGGAAAAACAAAAGAGTGGAAAACCATTGCTACTGTTACTATGCAATGTTATGTTCTTTCCTAGTTGCATCTCAGTTTTTGCCCAAATATTCTTCGGAATTTTTTCTCATTGAAGTATCTATGATTCTAGTTAGTATGGCTATGCAACAAAGCCTGATGTTGAAGAGGATCCATAAATATTTTGGCAAATTCTTCCAAGGACAGGTAATAAAATGTTGTATTTTTATGGCTATTACAAGTCAAAAATAATCTTAGTATCCTCTACCAACAGAAAGAATTATAATGCGCAGGTATAGTTATAAAAAGACAGATCTGTTAAGTATAAGTGGTTGGCAACAGCCCTTGATAACTTAGTGAATGACTGCTACCAGGAGTTAAAGAGTGGTAAGTAGCACAGCCATATTTTCTCCTTGTGTCTTTATTTCACCTATTTTCTCATGGGAATGTGGATTTCTTATGACCTACCAGAGAGGAACAAACATGAAACTTTAAGCACGAGGGGATGCTAGAAAAATGTCATACATCCTCCCACTTGGAAAACCTTTATGCTAATTAGACAATTTTTCTACAAATTTTATTCTGAAATATGCTATAATAAGACACAGTTTTTTCCTTTAATCAGTCTCCATTAATTTAGGTTACCTCGCATGATTTTCCCACCATTAATGTACTACCCGTATTTGTTTTTCTCTTCAGCTCCAATACACCCACACCACTTGTTTAGCTCCCATCTGCTTCCTGAAAGCTCTACTGAAGTATCCATAACAGACCTTTTCTTTTCTATAATTGTATAAATAGTCCACAAGCATTATTCATTTGATAGAATTTTTTTTCTTTTCAAATGCATGTCCAGGAATTAACCTTTAATGGATTTGCCTGATTTTTTCCTATCTATAGCATCTTGATTCTACCTAAATTGTATGACATAATTAGGGTTGCTGGTCATGAAACAATAATAATCCTACACCTGTTATTTCTCAGTGTGCTAGAATGGTAACTTTCACATAAATAACAGTTGGAAAATACCACCACTTGTTTTAAGCATCCCTGAAAATGTTATTTTGTGAGCTTTTTGTGCAGCAGCTGCAAATATTTTTCCAGAGCAAGTCCAACCCTAAATGAGCCGTGTATTTGTAAGCCTGCAAGAAAAAACATTGCTAAATGCACATAAAGTCAGAAAATGTGAAAAGGCGAAAGAGGCAAAAACAATAAATAAATACCTCCACTGCAGAAAAGGGGAAGTGTATGGGGGGAGTGAATATGTCGGACAGTCCACCTAGCTCTGCCCAGCGTGTGGCTAACATCTGCATGTACATCCAGGAGAGATGAGGGAGGGCTTCATCGATGGGAGACTGGACCAAGGCTGTGTTGCCATGGAACTGAGAAGCTCAATTTCCTTGGCTCCTGTGTATTCTCCTCAGCACTCTGGGAAAGATGACAGGTTCTTTCCTTTGTTCAGAAAACTGCTGTGGAAACAGCTCTGCCTCTTTCCCAAGGCATTGAAAGACTGCATTGTGAGGTCACAATGTAACCAAATTACATGAGAAGGAGATTTTTTTTTTTTCATTCCTAAAATTAGACCCTTCTCTGTGTGTTAGCACAACAGAAATAGCAACACTTGCTTCAAGGAGCCTGCTCAGTGGGGACACCAGGCACCATGTCTCCCAAACAGGTCTGCTGAATGCAGAGAGGATAGGCAGGCAACAGTAAGCAGTTCTGCAACCGTTAAGATTCTGTAAAGTAGCTGTCTAATGTTGGACTTGAGAAATGGATGGTGGGTTTCAGAAAGGATCTCAGAGGCACAAAGCACATAGAGGACTTGCAAAGCAGATGCTGGTGCCAGAGCATTTAATCAAAGAGAACAGATTTCCCAGTAGTACTTTTAACAAATATACTTAATTGACTTTGGAGTTGCAACAAACTACTTGCTTTATTCTCTAGTCATCTTCATGATTATAAGTCAATACAGAGTAAGTGGGAATAGTTAGACAATAATGATATTTTACCTCAGAGTTATAGCAGAATGTTTCCTGATATCTTCAAAGGCAGCATCTTTTTTATAATAAAATCATCAGGTAGGTACTCTACAGTACCCATTTAAAGATCTTTAATAATTGGATAGAATTCTTCACTGCAGAAGCAGCACAAAAACATACTAGTTACATGCAAGTTAATAAATCCCATAACTATGAAGAAAAAGATAATGGAATGAAGAAAAAGATCTAAGTAGGTTTTTTATTTGGGGTAAACAAATATATTTCAAACTTCAATTTTGAAAAGTACCAGTGTAACTATCTGCCCTATACCCACCTTCAGCTTATTCTGAAAGACCTCTATGACCACATTTTTTCACTTATGAATTTCCCCTGCAAGTATGAATATTGTGAGTATATAACAAATTTTTATGACTCTGAAGTGACATGGAAATAGATTCAGGAGAAAAGAGAACTATAAAATGTACTTTTTTCATTTATGATGGATACCATTGTTTAAGTACAATTTTCCTTAAGGCAGGAATGAATATCTGACAAATTTTAGATACCTAAGCAAACTAATAGTAGGTTTAAAGATAAATGTTTGTTAAAAATAAACTTGGCCCTATGATTATAGCAGCACAATTTGTGATAGCCAAATCTTGGACACAACCAAGATGCACATCACCTGAGGAATGAATGAAAAAGATGTGGTATTTCTATACAATGGAGTATTACTCAACTATAAAGAATGATAAACTTGAAGCCTTTATATTGAAGTGG
>NDGN011505463.1:310-12511 GCA_002564285.1 Tympanoctomys barrerae
ATGGCCGTGACTCATCCACATGGCTGACACTGACAAAGGATCTGCAGACTGCGGTACAGGGTTTCAGGGTAAGTCCTGAAGGGATTTGACTGACCGTGTCAGATACAAAAGTCACATTTCTTGTTATATAGGTCTTCCTTTATCTTGGTCTTAACCATCCAGAAGAAAAGTATAAAAATAAAGAATAAAAAGTAAAGCTATATTAATATGCTGAGCTGTAAAAGGCTCAAGTCAACAACTTCTCATATTGCCAGTCCTATGGATAAGCCACTATTATGGACTACTGGAATATATTGGAATATTTTGCTGAATTCACACACTTACAATACTTAAAGACAATGGGATACCCATCTCTGACAAAACTGAAGAAAAAAAGGAGATACAGATGAAGGACCCTTGTGTATCTGAATATTCAAAATAGGATAGATATGCAGCTACTTTCTGTTAATTGAATGAATAGAAAGATTTGTACTAATAGCGTTTGTGGATAGGATATCATGTCTGCATCCTATACTATGAATAACCACTAAGAAGGCAACAATATGCAATGTATTAATTATTGAAACTCTCCTACTAATTGGTTTTGAGACTGTCTTGTGGCTATTTGTTTCTCAATTTTTTTTTTTTTCGGAACCAGGGGTTGAACTCAGACCCTTGCACTTGCCAGGGAAGCACTTATTCTATTGAGCCATCTCCCCAGCTCCCTCAATAACATTATTAAAACAAAAAAATAAAATAAAACTTGTACTTCATCATTCCATTAGTTTGGAAACTCTTTGAAAGATCAGGCTAACTCCATTTGGACTTCATAGATCTTATACATTGTACCACAGTGTTGGATATCTCTCTGAATTCTAATAAAGAAAGTCTAGCAATGTAAAGAGACACACAGCTATGAAACCTTGATTCACAACAGCAGCTTTGCATGAATTTATTTAGCACAGGTGTTTCTGAAGTTGAGAGACGTTTGAGGAATTAAGGCTACCTATGGTTTTCACACTCACGCTCCTGGTGTGAGTCTAAGCTAAATTGCTACATGGGGATAGGACATTAAATGGGCTACATCTCTGAGTAATTCATTAGTTGGTAGGAACTGGGTAGAGGACAGCTGAAGCCTTCCAATGTACCTATCTTTGTTGGGTAGCTTCTGTTTATATTGCCTCATGCAAAAAAAATTCCCGGGAATTTGGAAGCATATGTGAAAATCCTAAGAGTAGCTTAAAGTTTCATATACCAGACAACATTGATACAACTGTATAATGGAAACTAGAAATTCCATATTTGTGTGCCTAAAATACACACATATCATTGCCCTCAGCTGATCTTTTAACCACTTATGTTCACACTTATATGCAGCAATCCACTGAGGGACCCGTGGTAAATGAGATATGCTTTATTTATTTTTGTATTATTAACATTTATTAAAGAATATCTGGCCTATAGTAAACACTCATGAACTATTTCTTAAGTAAATGGATGTGTTAATAATCAAGTTGCTACTTTAAAAACTGGATTCTTATGAAACAATGCAAACAATTCAGTCAGAACCTACAAGATAAGCTCTATTAATTATCCACAGTACTGAAAAGTGGGAGTTTAATTAAAGTGTTTTCTGTTTGCCTTATGATTTTAATTTCCAATTCTCCTTCCGTTTGCATCCTGCTGGAGGAACTCTTTCTGCATGCTGTCTGCCCACCTTCAGCTTTCATGCACAGAAATACACGGAAGACATCCATCTCATTATTCAAAACCCGTTATCTTTGTACAATCTGGAATTCACAAAAGCTGTGTGTCACTTTCAGCTATAAAGGATGTGAAATAGTGATACATATTGTTAAGGAAAAGAATATTTAAATTGCTCTGGGATATGTGAAATAAAGGTGCTACAGAAATCAATAATATCTGATTTTTATATCTCTCATTTTCTCCCAAATCTAAATGCAATTCTTTTGTTTGGCTCCTGTGATCCTTCACATCATCATCTGCACAATAATATAAAAGAACCCACTTCACATTGTTGGCACAGGAATTAAATAAGATAATGCACATAATTCGCTTAGCACACTCCCAGGTATATTGACGCCCTTCAAAAATGCTATCTATTACTACTAATTATTTTATGCAACACCAAAAGAGACACTACAGATAAGAAAGTGATTGGTTTTCCTTATGGCATTAATGTTTAGGATTAAATCAAAGAAGAAATAATTTACGGGAGAAGCAATATAACTTTATAAGAAGATGACAGAACACTGCACTGTTCAAGTCTATAAGCTCCACTTCACTCTGCCTGCTGACCCATGGAAAGAAATTATAATATGCACCTGTGGACCTGCGGTAAGGGTTAAATAAAATTTCCATTTATGTGTAAATGTTGTCCAAGACAACAGGGAAAGAGAAGAGAGAGAAGAATCAAGTAGAGAGTGACTGAGAAGACTATAAACATTCACTCCCAAACATCAGTGCATCGGACATCTATTACTTCACAGTCTGGATGGGCCAGAAGCCCAGGTACAGCTTCACTGGGTCCCCGGGAAGCCTTTCCTCAAAGTGCTGGTTGAATCTAGAGCCCAGCAAGCCTGAGTGAAGAGAGATGCACCCAGAACACACTCCGATGCTGCTGGCCGGCTCCATTTCTCAAGAGACGTCTCATTGAAAACCTTGCTTCCTGTCTGCTGCTGCCCATGAGCTCTCTGTGGATCCCACCAAGTGCTGCCTCAGAGAATGGCCCACAGCAGGGCAAGTTGCTTCATCGGGAGGGACACGAGGGAGGGGAGACACCATGAAGCTTTTCAGCAGGGTCTCCGTGAGAAGTGTCATCACTGTGTGCTACACTAGGTATGAGATGCACTCATAAGACATAGCTATGGTCAGGGCTGAAGGGACAGAAGGGCCACACTGCAGAAGCTGCACTGCCAGATTAACGTTCATGGACGTGGTGATGGGAAAACCACACGCTAGAGGCCCAGTGCGTGGACCTTAGTCACTCTCCATGGAAAAGAAGTTCCTTAAATTCCTTCTTCCTTGGCTTCCTTATCTGTAAAAGGTAAAGGCGAGTAATTCTTGCAAGCTGACGTGCAAAGACCTTCATATGCAACACCTTTGATGCCTCAAAGTACCCCAAAGTATATCCTCAGTAGGTGTCATCTGTCGTCACTGGCACTCCTGTTATTTGAAAACTTCTGAAAATTGGGGGGAAATGACATGAAATAAGAGGGAACTGACTCCAGGGAGTGCGCCTTCACAGAGCTGCCTTCCCCCCATGCGGGGGGAAGATGCCAAGTTGGGATTCACTTGGGAGCAAGCCCTGAAAACTGGGGGAAACACCCCTCTGTGACAACAGCAAGTCGCCTGTGGAAGGAGGGAAAACATCCCTGCCTCACTCTGACTGACCTGTGTCACCCCCGGCAAAGTCACCCGGCAGTCTCTCTGAGGCAGGCACGTATTTTCAATCAGAGGCAAGTACACCAAGTTAGAATATTGGATCTTTCCAGCCCCCTCTCTATGGTGACACTCAGAAGTAAAGGAGAAGCAATCTCAGTTTTCATAAATGGTAAAAGCTGTTAATTTTGTAGTGAATTTTATACATTTATTCACAGCAGAGAAATTGTGTTACTTCCAGCTCCTCTTTTATTGCTAGAAAGCCTCTCAGAATTACAACTAGGAAAATATTTCCCTTTGCTACTGGGTGGCAATGAATTTCCCAGAGGAAATGGAATAGTTTCGTGCTCTTGCTGCATAATGATTCAATATTTGGCCATGTTGTTGTATGATATTCTTAATTGTCTAATCAAGATGTTTTCTGTGCTTTAAAATCCAGGCATATACTTTTTTCTGTGTCTACATGGAATTCTGTCTTTGAAAGAGTCTAATGCTCTCATTTTAAAAATTATAGAAGTAAGACCAGAGGACGTATATACACAACTGAGCAATGGCACATGTGCTTGTAATGATAATTTCAAACTCAGGGCAGGTATTCTTCCAGATCTTTCTACTTCTATCTCACATAAATCTCATATCAAGGATTATTATTATAATATTTGAAGACAAAGAAAACTGAGGCCAGGGGTTCTGTTTGTTGTTTTAACATTTTATAACCTGATCTCATACATAATATCTCACCAATTTTTTATTTTCTTGTGCCAGAAATCCAACTCAGGACCTCGCCCTCGCCAGGCAGGTACTATGTCACTGAGCTATCTCCCCAGCCTTCATCAGTGGTTTCCGTATTCCATCTTAGGATGTCAATATGGGACACACTGGCTAGCAATTAGAGGAACATTAGAGCTACTTTCTGTAATTAAGGAGTTGTCTGTCGTAGTGTATGGGGTGGCACAAAAAGCCAAAGCGATAAACACACAAATACGTTAATTCAGATTGTCACTCGTAAAGGAAGCTACCTAATTTCTTCCTGTGATCCTCATTGAACCAGGAGCTACAAAAAGATACTACACATCCTAGACCCTAAACTTCTGCAGGCTTCTAAAAGAGCTTCCTTCAAAAATTTTCAGAGGTAAGATACCCACAAGAAGCAGAAAAGCCAAGTCAAATCCAATTCCTACTTTTAGTTTTTTGAGGAATCTCCATATTGCTTTGCATAGTGGCTGCATTAGTTTCCAGTCCTCCCGACAGTGTAGAAGGGTTCTGCACTCACCACAGGCACAGCAGTGCTTGCTATTATTCAATATCTTGATGGTGACCGCTGTTTCTGAACTAGTATAGAATCTCTGTTGTTTTTATTCCCATCATCCGAGGGTCAGAGATGATGAACACTTTGTCATGTACCTGCAGGCCATTTGTGTTTCCTCTTCTGAGAAGCATCCATTCATTTCACGCACCTAGTTTTTAATTGGATTCCTCATTTCAGGAAAGTCTCATTTGTGGTGTTCTTTTTATGTTCTACATATTAGTCCTCTGTCCAAGGAATAGCTGGCATTTTTTTTTCTTTTACGTAAGTTGTCTCTTCACGCCACTGTTTGCTTTGCTGTGCAGAAGATACGTGTAAGCCTCATGCACTGAAAACATGCACAAGCAAAATAAAATTTAAAAGAAGAAAAGCAGAGTAAAAATCCTTAAAGTTGCAGCAATCTCAGCAGAAACTTATCCCTTAATAATGGACCATCAGGAAGCAAAGCCAGCAGCCACGTATGGCGTGTCTTTGGGAACTTGCGAAGGACCAATAGGAAGAAAAGCGCTTGCTTCCACACAGCCAAATAGGACACTGCCAAAGCTCAGAGCAGCCACGGACCTGCCTCCTCCTTTGTCCTGGGGTGTGGCCAGCTGGAAGCATTGCTGGCTCCCCAAAAGCCCAGGCTGCCAAAACCTTTGCGGGAATTTCTGAAGTATACGTTTTGTGATCCACGGATGGTTCTAACTACAAAAGAAATAATTAAACCATATTTTAGCACTGAGGGGAGCAGATAATAAGTAGTTCCTAGCTACCTACTAAATGCCAAAGAACATTCTAGATCATATGCTTATATTATCAGATTTTTCCCACAGCAAACTGAAACTTACATATTTTTTGGAATGTATCTATTTGAAAAAGGCTCAGGGAAAAAAGAAAGATGCTTACTTAAATTCATGCCAATGAAATTTTAAACATGTGCAGATTATGGCTTTTGCACTTTTCCCAATTCAGCTGCGTTGTTGAGCCTGGGTAGGGGAGTGGAGTGATGAATTTGTAGCAGGGAAGAGGAGGACTCTGAGCCCATACAGGACACAGCCAGCCTTCAGTGGGTTCACACAATCGTTCGGTGCTTAACAGTGCTGGGCTGGTGATGGATTTGACTCTGTCTAATTGGCAGACCGCTGGATGTATTTTGATTCATCATTGGCAGGTTATTATACCTGGAGAGTCATCGATAAAATGTGGAGAACTTTGTGTTATAATTTGGCCTATAAATAAAGCTTTCCTGACCTCCAATCTGTAAGACAAGGCAGATTCAACCAATTTCTCCGGACAGCCTCTGGTGTAGGCAAACAATTTGGCACCAAATGTCACCACCCCCATGCCTCCCACTCTTGGGTGCTGAGTCAAAATGCGGTAAGAATATCAATTCCTACCCAACAGACTCTGGGACTCTGTGGCTGTGTTCAGAGGTCCTCTGCAAAGTGATGTCCCACTTCGCCTTCCCTACACTAATGGGCAGAATGCCTTACAAGTACAAATCATTATCACAATAGACCAGGGATTTGACAGCGCCTTTCATCAGTGATTTCAGATGCAATGGCTGGATGCTAAGGTAAAAAAAAATCAACCTGTTCTAAAAGCAGGTAAGCTGAGCCACAAGTTAGCTTCTTAGCAAAGGCAAACGTAATTGAGGCCCACACTCCTGAACTGAAGAAAAAATACTTCAGTGTAGAAAGGTGTTACTTTTCTCTATTCCCCCAAGCAGTTTTTAAGATTTAGATTTACTTTTTGTTCTCTTCTTTTAGCTTTCTTACTCATTTAAAAAGTGCCAGAATATGAGTGTTCAGTTTAAATATCCCCTCCAAAGGTTATATAAGTAGCTGCATTACAGGAATGCCCAAGTGAACATTTGCAAGTAAAACCAGATTAATTACAATGAACATGGACGTGCCCAGGATGGACCAGGCACTGTTATGAAACCTCCATGAGTCTGGATGTGCCACAGGACATTTCCTGTGCTTGCAGTGTTTGGCCTGAAATTACATACCTGCAAACAATGAGAGATAAGTCCTGTCGGACTCCGAATCAACGCCCAGTCGAAGAGGTGCACAGACAGTTCCCCAGCTTCTCGGAATGACGCACACACGCTCAGCATCTTAGCCCCTATCCCCTGCCTCACTACACAAGGTCAGAGGCAGGGGATCTGCCAGTCCAGTGGGGGCCGCAGCACCTCCCCTACCTAGTGGTGGGAAGAGACAGGTGGCTCTGCACTAGTGATGGCCCAAGAGATACCGCCCCTGACATGAAACATCAGATGCACAATATCTAAAAGAAGAAAAGGTTGCCATCTCTCTCCAAGGCCAGGTGCTTGATGGTGTGGAGAAACCCTGAAGTCTCAGCTTGGTGTTTTCATGAGCGTACAATGTGGAGAAAAGTGTCTTAGGATACTGGCCTGTGTCTTCTACAGTCATGTTTACATTGAGAGCAGCACTTGTTCTGACATTAGGAGCATAGGTACAGAGACGACTTGAGAGAGTAGCCAGGGAAGAACAGAGCCATTGGGCATGAAAAATATGAGGCCCTCTCCTTGGACCAAGTGAATCCGCAAAGATAACCAACTTGAAGCACAGCTCTGAGATGACCCAAAGGAAGGTACAGGCCTTGGAATAAAGCACCAGAACAAGAGCTCCACTGGACTAGGTTGGAGATGCCATATGTTCAATGCATTCTTGGGTTGCCAACTCAGGCAGCATGCAGCACAATAGACATTCAGTGAACCCATGCATCTGTGCCTTTCAAAAATGGGACGATATGGCGTGCTGTGCCAGCCCCACTCCCGGAGCACACTGAGAGACAATCAAGACTGGGCATGGGGGTACACGCCTGTAATCCCAGATCTTGGGAGGCTGAAAACAGGAGAATCACTACAAGTCCAATCTACATAGTGAGACCCTGAAGACTCTGCACAAAATACATAAAAAAGGGACAGTAGCACAGCCTGGCAGCGGATCTCTGGAATCCTGGAATTCTGGGAAGCTAAGTTCAGTTTACACAATGTAATGACTTGGTGAGATACTGCCTCAAAAATAGAATAGAATAAAATAAAATATAAAAAGAAAAGAAAGCAAAAAGAACATAGCTGAGTGTGAAGGCACCAGGACCAATGCCTAGTACTGAAAAGCAAGTGAACATGGTTACAAGGTCAGTTGACACTCAGTGCTTGCGCAGCTGACAAGGGAAGCTTATTGATAGGTGTAGAAAATGAAATAGAGTAAAAAACATAAATGTAAAATGTTTAGCCGATGTATCCATTTGCACCTTTGCCAGAGCTGCAAGAATGACCAATAGTATGAGCCAAGAAAGCTTTGCAAGTACAGCCCGAGAAAGGAAAAATGACCTGGACTCTTTTCCACTTAGAAATGGTAGAGAAAAGAAGAACTTATGGAGGGCAAAAGGATAAACCAGTACAGATGTGAGATTTTCCTAAATGGAGACTGATATTTAGACTTTCTGGATGAAATTTAAACTCAGATTTTTAATTAGATGAGCTTGGATCTCCATGACAAAAGTAGATAGTCTATTGAAGTAATCTAAAGTTACAGCGTCATTTCCTGATATCATCAAAGAATGGAGAGATCAACAGGGCAGCTTGAAGGAATTAGAGGAGAAAGTTTCTGAGTTGAGGCATATTGTAATTGGCCTAACTGAATAACAAAGTTAGTTGGGTAGAACTTTCACAAGGTCACAAGTAAATAGAGGTCAGAGCAATAATTCATTAAAGGCCCCTAGGTTTGATTATGATTGCTGAGATTCATACTAAGGTCTATGTGATTGTCCTGTCTCTTCTTTTCTCATTATGCTGTATAACCCATAAAAGAGGATATGATATTAAACATGGAAAAACTAGAATTTAGGTTAGTATATGTGAGTGGTTAAGAGACTTGTTTGGAGAGGCAAGAAAAAATCATGAGGTTCTCACCATGTGTAGTATTCAAGTATTAAGATTTTGCTTTACTTTCATCTTTCCCTCTCACTCCATCAATAATGAGAAAGGAGAAGGATCTGTCAGGCAGCCTAGGAAGGGGAGCAAGAATAGAAAGACACTGGAAGTACCAGGAGACAATAAGAGTGCGGGATACATAAAGCTCTCTACCTACCCTGGCTATTTCTCTGACTGAAATCTCATCCTCCCTCCATGATATTTGAAACTCATATTTACAGTGAAGATTTGATGATCTCCCCAGAGAACAATGTCTAATAGTTCATAGGAATTCAGTTTATAGCACATTGTTTGCACTTACTGTTTTTATCCCCTTTCCTTCTGTCCCTTCAGGTTCTGACTGAAGAACAGTGACTCTGTATTCTATCCCTTTCTTAAATATCTTGTAGTCCATAGACTATTTGATATGTAGTGGATTTATCAGGAAGAATGAATGGGCTAAAGAAGGGTGAGGGGAGTTTTTTAAAGCGATGCCTACAGATTCATTAGCTTTGTTGGTGTGGTCTCCTCCATTTGGGTAGATTTACATTGAAAATACTTTACATGTCAATATCTTGATTTACTATTTGTTAGATGTCATATTAGGAAGAACAATATTGGCCTCAAAAGACATTCATGTCCTAATTCCTGAGACATGTGAGTATATCCTATTACACAGCAAGTGGGGATTAAATTTACAGAGGAAATTAAGGTTCTTAATCCACTCCCTGTGCAGTTAAAAAAGAGATTATTCCAGATGATGCAAGCATGCTTGCTGTAATCTCGTGTGTCTTCTGAAGTGTGAGAGGGTAACAGAAAAGGAGGGGTAGTCAGGGATTTGAGGCGCTCTGATCCTGATTTTGAAGATGCTAGGAGGGTTCCAGCCAATCTCTGGAAACCTAAGGTAAGGAAACAAATCCCCAGAGCATCCAGGAGCAGCCGTGCTGGCGTCCTCACTGTTTGTCACTGTAGCTGACAAACACCCATGTCAGATCTGACCTTTCAGACAGAACAGAAGGAAAACACACTTGTGTCCTTTAAGGCATTAAATGTGTGGTAATTTATTACAGCAGCAAGAACTAATAAAGATGTTGAAGTTCATATTATTTTAACTGAATAGCACCATTTGACAGGAACCGAAAAACAAGAAAACAGTTCCATTTCCCATATGACTAATCAATTTTAGGCTCATCATGAGGAACAGACTCTCAAACCTTATTAAGAAACGTGTTCACCTCACATGGCTGGCTTCTAGGTCGCCTGGGTTTTGGATTTCTCTTAGCAAAGTTCAACCGTTGCTTGTGCAACACCCTCCTCTGATGCTTCTCTTTAGCACTAAGTCAGTAAAGAAACCCACTTGACTGTCTTCCTTCAGACAATAATGTCTCCAACTTTTTTTTAGTGTGTGTGTGTGTATGTGTGTTTGTGCAGGGTCTCACTATGCAGCTCCAACTCATAACTCCTAATGATCCTCCTGTGATCCTCCTGTTTTCAGCCTCCCCATGGCTGGGATTACAGCTGCGCACCACCATACCTGAACTCAGTCTCCAGCTTATCACACCCACATGCCATGGGGCTGGCGCAGTATGTACTGCCAGGGATCAAACCCTGACCCTGCGCTTGCCTAGTCAGGCACTTAGTCCACTGAGCTAACCCGCCAGCCCGCACAACTTTCTTGTATATGTAGTCACTAACTCATTTCAGAAGAGTTTCCTTCTCTTCAAATCAAATCCACATTTTTAGAAGAACATCAAAACCACTGTCTAGGTCTGGTTATTTTTTGTCTTGTTTCATTTATGGAGGCAATTCCTAGAATAACTGGGCCCACTGTGGGTGTAAAACATTGAGAAAGCTCCGAGTTAGGCCAGGCTTTAGAACCATAAACCTGAAGCAAAATGTATTAGCCTGCTCCCCTCCAGGCCAAGGAACATGTCCAAAGGAATTTGGAGAAAAAGAATTTTTTTAAAAAGCGCATATTGGTCCAGTGCATAGTAAGATCCAAACTTTATTAAAAGAGCTAAGTGGTGGTGCAGGCCTATAATGCCAGCACTTGGGAGGCTGAGGCAGGAAGATCATTTTGAGTTTGAAACCAGTCTGGGCTACAAAGTGAGCTGAAGGCCAACCAGAACTTCATAGCAAGACTTTGTCTCAAGAAAGACTGAATGAATGAATGAATGAATAAATAAATAAATAAATAAATAAATAAATAAAAGACCTAAGGAGCTACAGTATTTCTGCAGCCATATCTAGGCACTCATGAGAGTTTGTTCCAAGCCATCTCATCGCCGAGAGGATACCCTGAGCAAGGCAGGCACATGCCTTTCTCCTCCTCTGGCTCAGCACCTCCCAGCACTCTCTGGATCCCTGGCTGGTATTGCTTGTTGCCATAGCACCCACTGAGGATGCTGACTCTTACCGTAGACAGTACCCATGACATCCTGTAGTGGTCCTGGATACTCTGTGGTCCAGCTAGGAAGCCTGAGCTCTCGTGCAGGTCTCACCAATCGCCAACTCTCATGCTGTGCTGCACAGAAAGGAGGGCAGGAGACGACCCAAACAGAAACAGCATGTCCCTGTCCTGGGTCTTTCTTCCCACACAGCCCAATTTTTTTTCCCCATAAACGTCTAGAATGTGCAAGTCACAAGCTTCCACCTGTCTCCACCGCTGAACACCAAATGTAGAACATCTGAGCTTGCTATGACCAACTGCCCATGTTTGCTCCAAGTACAATGGCAGGCGAGCCCTCCCAAGGCACCTGCACCAGACCTGTGAGGAGGCCCAGTTTGTGAAGGCTGAGCACACGAACATTTTCTCCAACCTGCCTCTGACCTTTCTGCAGAGACAGGCATTCTGGCGGTAATGAAATCCTTCATCTCTATTGACAGGAAAAGCATTTACGGATGACAATTTTTATCACATAGTAAATTGTCCCGAATGCAGCCAAGATAGTAGTACTTGTATCAGGTAGAAATCTCAGAATTGAGCTTAAGCTGCCAATAAACTCTTAGAACGAATAAAAAATAAAAACACCAAAGCTGTCCATGTCATATATTTGGCTCTGTGTCATTCTGTTCTAAAGTTCAAATACTGAATGATGCTTCATGCCAAAAGAAATTCCTCCCTTGCCATGTTTGGAAAGTAAAGGTCATGGATGTTCCATCCCTCATAAAAGCCTCCTTGAGTTTCCACTGGACGGAGGCCGGCATCACTTGCCTCCCTACATTACCTACAGCTGGGTGAGTCACATGCACATTGTATCTTCCCTCAAAATGCCCTTTCCTTTGGTGTAGGGACCAAGCTGGAAATCACCATGGACTAAGAAGTGTGAGTTGTATGCTTAAAGACAGTCAAAGTGAGGTGAAGAATTGGCAGGCTACATAAACCCTGGGCAAATGGTGGTGCTTTATAAAAATCTTTTTTAAAAAAATTTTATTTATTTTGTACAGGGTCTCACTACACAACTTGGACTAGTAGTGATCCTCCTGTCTCAGCCTCCCCAGCTCTGGGATTATAGGTGTGCGCCACCATGCCTCATTTTGTGGCTGGCATGGCCTGGGACCAGCACGGCATGTGGTACTACATATAGAA
>NDGN011505477.1:587-13626 GCA_002564285.1 Tympanoctomys barrerae
AGGCCCTTGCACTTGCCAGGGAAGCACTTATTCCACTGAGCCATCTCCCTGGCCCCTGGCTTTTCTCTTTGAACACACTGTATTACCACACAAAAAAAGCTAGAACGGTAGCAGTAGTGTCAGTGGTCACTTCCTGTCTTAACATTGTGCTAGTGCATTTAATTGTTAATCTGCAAGGAAGGTCGTTTGTTTTCAGATCAGCTTCAAGAGATGAATCATTTTCCCAAGCTTCTGCTTTGTGATAAAAACGCTGGACCCAAATTCTCATGTGGATCTGTGTACACTACTGTCCCCTTCTCCTTTATAGCACTGCGTACTTAGTTACCCTCACACTGACCTTTCTGACTCCTGCATTCTTGGGTGACAGAAGAACCTTCTCTAAACTGACCTTGTATAGCTTCCCTGCACAAAGCTCTTAAAATCTCCCACCAACTCTGGCAAATGTCCATTCTGTCTAGGCTTTGTGTATACCTCTGGGCAACGGCACTTTATTGCTGCTTTATCAGGGCATAGCCTCTTGAGGGTCAGAAAGGAAACTTCGCTTAAAGATGGTCAGCTTTTATCCATGTTTAGGTAATTTGAAGTAATTATCATATGTATAATCACTTTGTGTAGGCTGTTATTTTCATAGGGATATAATTTTTTAAACAGTGTAATAGAAAATGTTTTCTTTTTAATATGTTTAAAAATGAATTTTTAACAACATTTTTTCACTTTATCAGGACACAATATCGCAGAAATCTGTAGATATACATGATTCTTTCCAACCCAGATCTGCAGATAATAGACAGCATGCACCATTGGTTTCTATCTCTACTGTGAATGAAGAAGTCAGTAAATTTAAATCTACTGCAAGTGAGTTGTTTCTGTAAATAAAACTTGTGTGTTTGATGTAGATAAGGAATAAAATTTGGGGGTTTAACTTTTATTATTAAGAAGAATATACTGTAATCAGTAAGTATAGTGGTTTCTTTACTATAAATACCCAACTTGGACATCTCTTGAAAGATAATGTCCTCTCCCAAGAACTCCTACAAGTCCTGCAACTCCAGCTTTTTCCATGATTCATTTGGCTAGTGTTTGTGTTGACCCTTTGAGTATTCCTTCTTCATCCCCTTTACATATCAGCCTCCATTTCTGTTTCCAAAGGTAAGGTCCAGTATGCCTTCTGCCCATCAGCTAGGGTTGTAATGAAATACCCGTGCTCTCAGCAGGAACTCGCAGCTTGAAGCAGTATACCACCCATTCACATACCAGTATACCGTCTACTCACATATCCTCAGAGGGAGCCCTGATCCACCTTAAATCCTCACATTTTTGTTTTCCAAAAAGAGGGGAATCCTTTCACTTTTTTACAAAATTGGTCATTGCTTAAGCAAAATAACGCCTAGGAAAAACTGTCACCTCCATAGAAGAGAACAGGATGGCTTTAACAACTCTAAAAACTGAAATTAAATTCACAGAATACTGTTTAAAATAAACTGTTGAGCAGCATGTAATACATGCAGAATATTTATACAACTACCAGCTCTAATTCCAACATGCTTTTTTTTCTTTAGAGTTTTTTGTTGAGACAAGGTCTCACTATATAGTTCAGGCTGGCCTTGAACTCACTGAAATGCTCCTATCTCAGCTTCTCAATTGCTGAGATTACATGCATCTACCACTATACCTGACACCTGACTCCAACACAGTTTATCATCCCCCAAAACAACTGTGTAGCCAGCTACTCCCTGTTTTTCCTTTCCCCTGGCACCCACCATTTTATTTTCTATGTTTATGAATAGGCTGTTCTATATATTTTATATAATGTAATCCTATAATAGTGTGACCTTTTGTGTCTGGTCTCTTTCACTTGACATGTTTTTAAGATTGATTTCACTGCAGTATGGGTCAGTAATTTGCCCTTTTTATTACTGAGTGATAATTCATTGTAAGTGTATATGTGCCATATTTTATGCAGTCATGAATAGTGCTGCCATGAACATAAATGTATAAGTGTTACTGTTTGAGTACCCATTTTCAGTTGTTTTTCAAATGTACATAGGAGTGTAAGTACTAGGTTATATGGTAGTTCTATGCTTAGCCTTGGGAGAAATGATCAAAATTTTCTTTAGTGGTTATACCAGTCTGCATTTTTACTAACAGTTATATTTTTCATATCTTTGTCAACAGCTTGTTTTTTGAATGATAGCCTTCCTAGTGGATATGAAGTTGTACCTCATTGTGATTTTTGATTTGTATTTCCATAGTAATTAATGATGTGAAGCATAATTTGATGTGTTCATTGGCCATTTGTATCTCCACTTGGGAGAAATTTCTATTCCTTTTACCTATTTTTAACTACATTTGTCCTTCTGTTGAATTGTCATATGTTCTATGTACTAAACCCTTACCAGCTACATTATTTGCAAATATTTATTTTCTGTAATAGGTCATCTTTTCAATTTCTTGATAATATCCACCAGAACACAAAAGTTTTTAATTTTCATGAGATAATTTGTCTTTTGTTGTTGGTGCTCTTGGTGTCAACTGAGAATTCATTGCCAAATTCAAGATCATGAAGAGTTTCCACAATGTTGTCTCCTAAGAATTTTATTTTTTTAGCTCTTATATTTAGATCATTGATCCATTTCAATTAGATTTTTTTTTCCAGGGGAGTTTTTGTTAATCCTGAGTCCTTAAAGTTGTGGTTGAGAAGACAGGCTTTTGTGTCCCACTTGGAACTGCCTCTAGCTTCAGTTGCTGTACCTTGCTAGCTACTTAAAGGGAGAAATAGGTGTGGTGAGTGGCCCATTAATTTGTTCCTGGAACATATTTATTCCTCTGCCACCTTGGGGCAAGGGCTTTGATTGCAAACCTTGGGCTAGATATCCCACTCTTGCTTCCCTCAAAGTGTTTTAGGTAAGGTTGTCCTGGATATGTCGACTCAGAGTAGATGGAGCCACTGTGTTCCACCAGCCTTGTGTGCTTGGTGGGCAGCATTTGGTTATCCTGTCTCATGAAGAGTCCTGCAGCTGTCTGACTCTCTTCTACTTAAAAGAGAGTGACACCATTGACCTAAGTACTTCACTTAAAGACCATCTTTCTATATACTGAGAAAACTCCATGTCTTAGTTACTTTTCTCTCGTTACTGAGACAAAACCCAGTGCCCAAAATTAAAACAGTTATGTTTATTTAGCTCACAGTTTGTGGAGGTTTCAATCCATAGTCAGCTGGCTCCAAGGCAGGGTGGCATATGGCCAAGGGAAGTAGTTTGTGGTGGCAGAAGATCCCAAAGCAACAAGAGCAAAAAGTAAGGAGTGAAAGAGCAAGCCTTATATTGTATGCAGGGGACCCACCCTGAGGTGAGTGCAGCACTCACAACATAAGCCCAGATTTGGACCATGAATCAGTTACAGTCTCTAGAAGCCTGCCCACATGGCTGCATGAGGCTTTGGAGGGACACCTATTTACAAACCATAACATACCAGTCCTCCATCTAGTCTTGATTCAGTATATACAGTCCCACGTAATTGAAATGTACTTAGTTTGCTTCTTCTGTGATGATCTGGTGAAATGGTTGCCTTAATAAAGCCTTGGCATTATCAAGCTTTGTCATGATTGCAATTTTCCAAAATATATTTTGTCCTCCAAACAGCTGGTCTTTGCTGGTGAGACTGTAGTTAGGATCATTAGCAGGTCTTAAAGGGCACCTGAAAGTGTAAGAGGCACAGGGTCCTGGTCCAGTCCCAGGACTCCCTCATCCGCCAAACTCAACTACTCACAGTTTACACTGATGAAAGTTCTCTTCACACCTGCAGGTCACACACATTGGAACTAATGGGTCAACATTTCTTTAGACATTTGTCTACTGCTAAGTTCCTTCTGAAATCTAGTTACTAGTAGGGGTCTCTGCCCCAGAGATGGAGGTGTTTCTGTGTTTTGAAAGGAGTGAGTGAGTGAGTCCACCATGTCATCTGTGACTGTAGTAAGGGATGGAGAAGGCTTCTGAAGAAGAGACAGCTATGAGACTTGTGGGTCTTTTTTATTTTTATTTGTACTTGAGATTGAGCAGTAAAAATTAACTGTTAAAATAGAATCACATTTCTGAAAATTATCTAGAGAGGAGACTTAAGAGGACCTCAGAATAAATTTAACGCTCATAAATTGGTCCAGAAAAGAACACTTGGAATGATACGCCTTTTCTGGTAGAAAGAAACTGGACAAGTGTAGGTCATGCAGTGCAGAAGCCATTGTCTCAAGACTGATTAACAGGCAGCTTCTCTCAGGCAGCCACCTGCTCTAGAAACCTGCCCTTTGAGAGCCTAGGATCTAGGTGCAGCCTTGATTCCATCCCTGCCAAAGCCATGTGTATACACTGCCAAGCACTCAAAGCAGCTCGGTAGCCACATCTTCTTTGATCAACTTAATTGGCATGATCAGTCAAATGGAAAATTACCTGTGAAGTTGTCCTTACAGATTGGTAGGCTGTCTGTCAGGACTGCCCTGTTGAGCATATTTATTTAGATAGAGGCTTGTAGCCCCATTACAACTGAGGAGAGGCAGGCAGAAAAGGAAGCACTTTTATTACTTTTGTAGTAATGTGTTTAGTATAAATTTTTATAATGTCTTTGTTATAAATGAAAATCTTGTTTTCAATTCACTTGAAAATAAGAGGTAATATTAGTTCCAACTAGTAATCTGGACCCAAATAAAAACGGCCCTAGAGCTAAACAACAATACACAGGTTGATAAAATCCTTGACTGTCCCATTTCTTGCTTCATGTAGATCTAGTTCCTATTGTTTTCTTATGATGTAGGTCAGTGGTGGTAAACCTATGGCATGCATGCTGGAGCAAGCTGTTTGTATTATTGAAAGGTCTAAGAGGTTTACCATCACTGATACAGATTTTGTAATGAAATTATCAAAGCTCAGACTTTGGTTTACAGCAAATGCTATTTAAGTTTTGGTTTTTAATTCATTACTTCTGTTTTAAGAGTAACCTAAATCTTAGTTAAAAATCAGTAGCAGAACCAACTTCTACATATTCACTGTTCTAAATCATGTAAACACTTTTCTAAATATTGACTGAAATTTTAGCAAGCACTATGTACAAAAGCATTATGTCCTCAGTGTGCTATGTGCAGATTATCTTCATTCATATTAATGTTACCATAACATTGTAATGTCATAGAAATTATAAAGGATTCAAAATAATGTTTTGTTTGCATGTGCATTGGGGGGTTTCCTCACAGAATTTCCAGAACAAAAATTGTTTGCTGCCCTGTTGATTAAATGTGTTGTGCAGCTGGAACTCATCCAGACCATCGACAACATTGTGTTCTTCCCAGCCACAAGTAAGAAGGAAGATGCAGAAAACTTAGCTGCCGCACAGGTAGGGAGATGGGAGGACTTCTTTTCTGTATAAGGACAAAAGCTATAAAGCATGGGCTTCAGAGCAAGCCCTAGCTAGAGCTTTCACGTGGAGAGCTTCATCACCTAGAAGTTACTTTGAACTGTAAGACTAGATTACTTCTTGAGGTAATATCACTAAAGAAAGGACTATCAGGAACTGAGCCCTGGTCGCCACCTGCTATGGCAGCTGGTGGGGACAGAATGAAAATCAGTGGTGTGTGGGGAAGAGCAAGCTGTTGCCCTGGAAGTAAAAAAAAGAAAATGTCTTAACAGTGTGATCATATGCAGTTGATAGTTTAAGCATATTGCATCTTGAATATGAGAGCTGCTCAGTAGCAACTTGGAAGACCTGCTGACTTGGACACAGTATGTTTAACTTTAATCCTAAAGACCAAAGTAGAGGAGTATGCAGAAAGAAATTGGAGATAATAAATTGTCACAAGACTTTGCCTTAAACAGATACATGGGATGATAACTGGAGAACAAGGAGACAAGAGAGGGGTTTGCTTTTTTGTTTTGCAGGTTGGCAGCATGGCAGCATATTCACTAGTGAGAGTTTTCCAATAGAGGAAAAAAAGTGTGAGGAAAGGGTGGCCAGGGGCATATTTCTGAGTGACTAGGGATGTTATCTCATGCAGAATGGAGATTGTCTGGGGCCACTACACAGTCCTTGTGGAGGAGAAGAGACAGGGTATGGGATCCAGATTGAGAAAGTTCAGTACATTTGTGGTTACAAGGTTGTAGAAAATTTCTGGCTTCTAATGGAGACGGGAAGAAAATTCATCCATCATGTGAAGTTACAAAGAATCTTTTAAGTTGAGAATTTAATCATGACATGGCAGGAGACACAGAGAGGGAAACATGGAGGGGTCCTGGGAGCCCGTGCCCATTGAGTTTAAATAGAAGCCCTTTTACTTGTTTCCATATTGATTTTCTGTAGTCATAGGGTAAACAGAGTTCTGTCAGCTAATTGCTAAGAGGAGGTGAGGAGTCATGCAAGAAAATAAATGATCCAGAGACTTCAAACTAATTGAAAAAAAGAGGAGGAATTAAAAGACTGGGGTATGGATGGAGTATGGGTGGTCATTGATCACAGATCCAGGGAGGATGCAGAGAGCTTTCATTCAGGGCCACAGGTGGGGGAACTTGATGACCAGAATACATAACAGAAAGCAGGCTTTTCCTGCTTTCTGTGAAGCTAGAGCAGAAAGTCTGTGGCTTGTTTGTAAAACTGGTCTTTGGGGGAGGATTGGTTTATAAATTTTTTTAAGTTGTGGTTACTATGTGTGTTCTGTGGTGTTTTCCAAAGAGAGATGCAGTGGATTTTGATGTTCGAGTTGATACTCAAGACCAAGGAATGTACCGCTTCCTAACATCTCAACAACTTTTTAAGCTACTAGATTGTTTATTAGAGTCACATAGATTTGCAAAAGCATTTAATTCCAACAACGAACAGAGGACTGCTCTGTGGAAAGCAGGTAAGCTATTCTGGACACCTTGTACTGTTTGCTGTGAATGGGTATGCTACAGATGTGCTATATATCAGCAGTTGTGCATTTCAGTCTGTTCATAGTAATAATGTAATCTAACATCTAGCTTTTCTGGGCCAATTAATTCAAGAGTAACCTAAATCTTAATAAACCAAATAACTACCTTGCTGGACCCAGTTCCCCTTATTTAGCTCATCTATGGAGTGCTTTGACTAAATCTTTCCTCTTGTTTATCCAGCCTGTTCCTACTTATTGGCATAATAAGAAAAAAAAATTGTACATGAATCCTTCCTACCCCGGAAATTTGACATGCATATTTGAGTGACTTTTGTCTACCGGGCTGTGTCTCTCAGAATAGAAGTGGCTGTGTTGGAGTGGCAAAGTATATATGTTTTAAAAACTAGCAAATTTAAAAGTAAGCTCTATATAAATTACACTGACATTGTTTATTTTTTTAAGAATCAGTACTTTGGTGGCAGATGCACAATAGGCCTAGGAAATGAGGGCCAGTAGAACATGGCAGAAAAAATTATTAGAGTACTTCTTTATGTTTGCTTATTTTGTAATTAAAAATTGCTTTATGCTTTCCTTTTACAACCTAACTTTTGGATAGAACCTACTTTTTCCCTTCACTTTGTCAGTACCAGCTGCCTGCCACTGTTCTGTAAAGGTAACTGGGCTTCTTGTTTCCACAGGCACTGTGGGCAGATTCACAGTATCCCCACCCCGTTCCCCTGGAAGCCCAGACATAGGCACAGGGCTTTGGTGCAATTCACTTGGAAGGTTACACTTTCCCAGGCCTTCAGTTACTTTGTATCTCATATAAGATACAAAAAGGCACACACTACTGTAGCTGAGGGCAGTGTACATTTGTAGCCAGCCAGCACCAGTGGCTGAACAAAAATACAAAATGTGACTCCCAACAGGCTTTCATTATCGGTCTAACCCTAGAAACTTGCCCCTCCTGCAGGCTTCAAGGGCAAATCCAAGCCCAATCTCCTGAAGCAGGAAACCAGCAGCCTGGCCTGTGGACTGCGCATTCTTTTCCGGATGTACATGGATGAAAGTCGAGTTGGTGCCTGGGACGAGGTCCAGCAGAGGCTTCTGAAGTAAGACTCTCAACTGCCTTTGGTCCATGCAGCTACATAGTACAGAGCCGGAAAGGGACAATGGCAGGGGCATGCAGGTAGCTGAGCCTTTGGCTCCTAAGCCCCTACCTACTTCACATTTGAGATAGGTCATCATGCTATGTTGCCCAGACTGGCCTAAACTTCCTGGGCTCAAGTAATCAGTGATCCTCCACCTCAGCCTCCAAAGTAGCAAGGACACCACCAGGTCTAAATAAAGTTAATGTGTTTTGTACATTAGTAACGTGAACAGATCATGTCCAACATACAGGGTGAAGGAAAATGTTTTGTTTTGTTTCCTTTTCTTTTTTGTACTAGGAGTTGAACTCAAGGCCTTTACACTGAGTTACATCTCTATAGACATTTTTTAAAACAGGGTCTTTCTAAGTTGCTCAAGCTGGGGTTGAACTTGCAGTCCTCCTATCTGAGCCTTCCAGAGTCCTGGGATTACAGGCATGCCCAGCACTTTTCAGTTTTCTCTTTTAAATTTAGAAATTTCAAAGGAAAAAAATACATACACATATATTTATACATATATATATATATATATATGTGTGTGTGTGTGTGTGTATGTGTTTAATCCTATAAGAGCCAATTTTTAAAGAAAAGTCACTTATAAACTGAGGTACCCACCTGCCTTCCTGCATTTCGTTTGAAAAAATATTGGGGGATGTTCAATTGGGTTTTTTCTTTTATTGTTTTACCTCATGACAACTAAAATTTAGACTCATGCTAAGAATGAAATATGTCATATAGAAAGAATGCTGTCATCTGCTTTTATTTAAAAATGTTTTAGAAACCAATACATGTTAGAATTTTAAGTAATCACCTAGTCTCTATTCTTCCATTTCATTGACAAGACTGTAGAGGGGCCTGAGACCTCCTAATCAGTCAAGAGAAGGGAGAGCCCCCTTAGATGGAGCCCAGGCTTCTTGGCACCAGGCTTGTGTATATACTATCACTCTGGATTTTACACTCACTGAAACAGAAAACAAAGAAAATGTGGATTTCCTGCAACCTTGCAATGGCCACTTCCATGTTTTGGTTTTCTAATTTGAAAAACATAAAGGTTAATGTTTAACATTCCAGTTAGTACAAATAAATAAGAGTCTTGTAAGGTTGCTAATTGTTAATATTCCCTATTATCTTTGTGTGTTCTTTCTCAGTGAGCACACAGGCCAGCAGATAACATAAAAGTAAACCATTTCTTTTGCAGTGTCTGCAGTGAAGCACTAAGTTACTTCCTCACTCTAACATCAGAAAGTCACCGAGAGGCCTGGACTAACTTACTGCTGCTGTTTCTAACTAAAGTTCTAAAGATCAGTGATAACAGGGTAAGTCTAAGGCTTCCTAACCAGCCGTGGGCCTCTGGCCCACCCACCGTAAGGACGGAGAGGCTCAGGCAGAGGTGCCCACTGGCCCTCAGAGCCCAGCTTGGTTGCTGCAGTTGCAGGACCACATGCGTCCTCAGATGTGCCCTCTACTCTGTGCTTCTGTAAGGGAATTAACAGAAGTAAGTTGGGCAAGCTTTCAGTTCTCCCAGCTTCAGAATTCCTGTTCTGGCCCCGGAGATACTGGAATTCCCCATTTTAAAACAGCTCTCCAGCCATTCCCCAGCCTTGCACTCTGCTCCACTTAAGGCCATATGTGGTTGCTGGGCCTGTGTTCCAGGCTATGGTCATCATATAGCAGAGTGACTTGTGTGATCAGAACCTCTAGGAAAAAGGCCATTTACTTAAGAATTATAAGCCAGCAAACATAAAGGTAAAAAGCAACTATATAATAGTGCATATGCATTCATATTTAAGCTTTTCAAAAATCCACATTTTATCAAAAAGTATAGCAATTTACATCTTACAAGGAAATTTGCCTTGCTGTAGCCCCCAGACAACTATAAAAAGGACTACTTTGGTGGCCTAATACTCAGAACTTTAGGTCTTAGTGGTGCATGAGACCCTGTGGAAGCAGGAAGCCTTTTGGTGTTGATGTGTTTATGCCAAGTTACGTGCCTTGTGTCCTGTTTGTTTCCAAGTAACTGATGGTCCAGGTAGGGTTTGAAAAACCTCAAACCTCAGAATGTTTTACTTTACTGCTTGCATTCTTGCCTCTGTGTATCATGCTGCCTCCCTGTATCCAGTGGGGTGCAGAAGAGCAGGAGAGAAAACAGCATGCTAGTATTTAGAGAAGATGGAACTACAGCAGAGGTACAGACCAAGTACTGTATGTAAATTGAACTTTATAAATGAAGTGGACAGTTTTGCTTGGAGAATGTTCATATGTTTTATATTGCAGCATTAGATAGAATTTCCCCTAAAAATTTAAATGTATTAAACAAAGCATACAAATCCAATGACCCTCATAAAATTCAAGTTCAGGCCAGCAGTAGCTCAGCAGACTAAAGTGCCTGCTCAGGCAAGCTTTAGGCAAGCGCAGGGACCACGGTTGGATCCCGAACACATGCCACATGCCNTACCAGCTCTGCCCCCAGCATCCAGGTGTGGTGGCGCACACTTGTAATCCCAGTACTAGGGAGGCTGAAAGCAGGAGGATCACCACAAGTCTGAGTTGTATAGTGAGACCCTGCAACCACCAAATACATTAAAAAATAGTAATAATAAAAATAAAATTCAAGCTCCTGCTCAGGTTCTTACTGTTGCTCATTGCCTAAGAAGAAATGCTAAGTTAGTAAAAGCTATTCAGAGATACATAGTGGAAAATGTTGTTTAAAACAATGAATGGAGATACATGAACTGGTTTTGTATTGAGCTTTTACCATTGTTCTCAGTCTTTCAGTTCCCTATAAGCCATGTAGTCAATCCATGCAGTCGCTGCTTGACACTTACTTGGCCTTCCTCTACTGTGATTTTCACATGTCCCAACTGCTGACTCCTAAACAAGTTCTAGGCTTTTTGGTTTGCGGTGCAAGCACTACTAATGGAGAAATTCATGTTCCCCCCAGTTTAAAGCTCATGCATCGTTCTACTACCCTCTTTTATGTGAAATTATGCAATTTGACTTGATCCCTGAGCTTCGCGCCGTCCTCAGAAGATTTTTTCTGCGAATTGGAGTAGTGTTCCAGATATCACAGCCATCCGAGCAGGAGCTTGGGACAAGCAAGCAGTGATGAGAACTTAGCGTTCTTCTGTTGGCGTTTACATCTTTTGGCTCTTTAAAGGAACCCAGGAGCTGAGGTTTCCTACCTGAGACTTTCTGAAAGGCAGCATCTGAAGGTTACTGGTAAAGTTGCTTACACCTATAACTCAAGCTTCAACACTCCAGTCCCTTTTTATAACTTTGTGGATTCTGTGTATCTAGTCGGGCTCATGTTGAGCAGAAAGCCTGTTTAAACTGTTGGCCCGTGCTTACAGGCCGTCCCTGTCCTCTGGGGACAGAGAGAGCCCACATATTTTTGGCAGGCGTAAAGCGAAATTTACCCAAAGAACTATAGATGTAAAGATTGAACTTCTATAAGAAGTACAACTCAGGAGAGCTGTATTTTGAAGGATAAAATGTTTATAATTGGGGGGGGTGGGAGAAGAAATTATTGTTCATGGTAAAAGATATTTAGCAACTATGGTATTCTGAAAATTTTTGCACACTCAGGCTTATCTGAGATTCTGGTAATCATCCTTCTGTGAAAATGTACAGAGATGCAGGCCTGTAATATAAAACTCTTAAAACATTATATAGTTTTTCCTGCACTGTTTTATTTTATTTTCTTAACCCATTTGCTAAACACCCATAATATTTTGTCAAATGCACTAAACATTTGGACTGATCTTTGTCTTTATTTTGTGGGGATTTTTTAGTTTACCTCTTTTGGAGGGGGGGCGGGGACTGTAATTTTGAGGGTTTGACATGCCCAGAAGCTGTTGTGGCTGACACTTATAAAGATCAACACACTTGCAAAGATCAACACACAGGGGGCATAAAAAAGGAAAATACCCCTACTGACGAAAACTACCTGTAATATATTTAGGGCTTTTACAGATGAGCCATTAAAATAGAATGATCCTTCATGGACCGAAACTTGAATCACTGCAAATGAATCTAGGTTGCTGTCACTACTTTCTTTTCTTTTGGGTGGCGGGGCTTGATGTAGATTTTCCTCTCTGTACAGAATTTAATGTTGAATATATTAAAATAACAAATCTGGCATGGCTTGGGGACGTAGACTTTTGGAAATGTATTCATACTGTGAATTGTGCTCTGATGGTTTAAAGACAAGATTGTCAAGCATTCCGTATTAACAGTGGATGTAGAAAATTTTTTCAGATGGATAAAATGTATATGGTACAGATGTAAAGTTTTCTATGTAAAAAATTCTGTACAACTTTCTGTACAATATTGATTCTCATCTGGCATATTCTAATCAGGTTATAGGTCAATAAAGTTTTTGAATTATTTCATCAATGCAATCAAACCTGTGCGACCCACAGCTCCATGTTCCATTGATTCTTTTTTAAATTTTTTACATTGAAAGCCAGACTATAGAAAGGGTATTTGTAGTGAAAACTATAAAGCAAGAATCTGCTACTTGGTTTCAATTTATGGCATTAGGTCCTGCCTTGCTTTCTCAGCCAGAGGATTTCTTAGGAACCAAAATAAAGTCATATATTATTTGAAACCAGAGAAAAAAAGCAGAGGTTCTCTTTTTGGGCAGTTTGCATTGTAATATTGTATATCGTCTGAGAGTCCCCTCAAGTTATGTGATACATACTTAAACATTGAATGTCAGGTTAATAATATAAGAAGACTTTGTTAAAAAAGCAGGAAACATAGTCTTTGCTTTCACATCACACAAGTAAGTTACTAAACAGTGTATTATCTGTGTATTACCTGTGAGATAGCTCTGTTGAAGCCCAGGTGGATGCTAGTGCCAAGAGTTACCTGCCTTACTGGCTGGGAGCCACAGTGCCCTTTCCAATGTGATTCAGTTTACTATTTCGTGGTATCAAGACTCACTAGGGAAAATAGGCTGCTGCTTTCAGGAAATAACAGAAGTCTTTTTTTTTTTTTTTTT